>CAEMYA010000447.1:274036-285318 GCA_903131615.1 Diplodus sargus
CACACACACATACACACAGACAGACAGAGATTCCTTGCTTTTATAGAGAGATAGCAGTAATGACAATAATAATCGATTTCAAGATAACTTAGGGTGAAGTGCTTTCACTGTGTGCAACTCAAATTCACCATTTGCTCGTGATATTAAACCTACAAAAATCATGTCATCATCAAAATCAAATGTCATTATGTTTACCAACACCTGACCCCTACCTTGCGCAACGCGCCCCCCCCCCCCAAAAGAAAAACGAATTTGCATGATTCACGAGAGCCTCATTTCCAGGTCGGAAAAGCCGGATTGCGGGATTTATGAGGAACAGTCACACCCTGCTCATCCGCGCAGGCAGGCTAGGGTTGCCAGATACTGCACAAATATCCCCCACAATCTTACTTGTTTCCTTCACTGTAAAATCGGGAGATTAACGTGAGAAATTACTGACCGGGAGCATCGAGGGAGATAAGGTTAAAAATCGGGAGTGTACCGCGTGAATCGGGAGAGTTGGCAACTCTGCAAAATTCCCTGATATCAGATTGTTTAATGCAAATACTTTCTGGTTTCTTAACTATTGAATGACAATGAATTGAATATTATTGGGTTGTGGGCAGAACAAGACATTTGAGGACATCTTGGTCTTGGGAAACACTGATCAACATTTTTTAACACACTCAAAATAAGGAAACTGGTGGGCTGTTACCTTAACTAAAGTGTAACATGTGTTATGTAAGCTATAATTTCATGTTTCAAATGTGAACATGATTAAATCATGTTGGATTTGCATGAAATCAAACAACTAAACATTCAGTAGATTCATTCATGTTGCCACAAAGTGAGGCAATTGAGTTTCTACAGGTAGGCGGGAAAAGCAAAGTGACGATACTTCATCGCAAGGAGACTTGGGAAGAAGATCCTCATCGTCCTTTTGCTGCACATGGAAAAGGTAAGCAGAAATCCATTATCGTCCATCTAAATTCAAACGAAATACTATGCATAAATGTCATCAGCAGTTAGTCCATCATTTTCAGCGATATTTGGTCACAATGATAGTTTGTTATTTATTGTTATTAGACTAAATAGCCGAAGTCACCATGTGCATGTGCCTCTTTGCTATCATGGCGGTGTTGATGATGATAATAATTGTGGTGAATTGCCGGGAAGTGTGGTTTGCAGCGCAGTTGAGTGCATGTTGTTTAGTGTATTTTACAAGTGAGCATGAACGTTTGTGTTTATTTGCTGCGCAGCCGCCACAGTACAAGCAGGTTAGCCGTCCGCTAGCTAATCACACAGTTGTGCTGCTGGTGGGAAAGAAGCTCCTAGTTTCTGTACCGGTATGTCTTTACTTTCTTGTAAATCTTAGCTAGGGATGTAAACCTGGTCCCAGTACCAGGGTACCGTTAAGATTCTGGACCAATGATATTCTTACCTGTACTTTTTGAACATCTACCACCGCCGTGTAATTATGACACTGCCGGGACAGCAGCCCGTCAGTCTGCCGTCTGACACACGTCCTGAGTGTGTGGGTTTAAGCTGCAGCAGATAAAGCTAAAGGGAAGGAGAAAAAGGTTAACGTTGGAAAAGTAGAAGCGGCAGCTAAAGTGACGGTGAACGTGTGGAGCGCCGAGGTCCGGTCAGTTCGCCTGTGTCGGGTCGTCACTTGTTTGAAGCCTCGCACCGGAGGAGAAAACTCCGACTGTCAAAACGCGGAGCTGCTTGTGTCGTTTATTTTGCGGTAACGCGTCTGATACGTGACGGTGTGTGTCTGTGTGTGTCAGTGGGGTATACACAAGGTGCACACACGGGGCGCAGCGTCGGAGCAGTGAAGTGAAACAACAACCTGCAGGTCACCTGAGCTGACGTGAACTGTTAGTCAGAACATTAAAACTTTAAAAGTAAAAAAGCAATATATTCATGAAGAACCATAGAAGGAGATCAGATTTTATCATGATGACAGATGTAGATGTAAGGCTGCCTAATAGTCGGCAGATTAAATCCAAATTCCAGGTCAATTATTGTTCACTTTGCGATACAAGCACCAAATTTGGCATGAATAAGGCCTAGACCCTACTTTTTGAGAAAATCCTGTTCATCATCATGGTGGCCATTTTTCAAGATGGCCGCTACGTAAAATGTACCAAAACACTTTTTTATTGTAGAATGGGAATGGCTGGACATATTTAAATGATCTAGGCATCGAATTGTATGTATTTTGAGGAGACAAATCCAATTATGCAAATAAAAAAAAATATTTCAAGGCTAGTTTTCGAGATGGCGCCCATTTTTCAACTCAAATTTGCAGTTTTCTGTCAAATTTCATCACACATGAAGTTTCAATTATGCAAAGATCTTTTGATCCACATGACAATCATCACACATCAGCAATCTCAAAATGTTTAAAAATGTCTTCATAAAGGCCTTGACACACCTATGTGACTTCTGACTGTCGACAGAAAAGGCAGTTGGACTGATCAGTCGGCTCCTATCTCCCCGAGGCAGTCAAAAAAGTGTCTCTAACACACCTGAACAACCACCGACTTGACCGTACATTCTGCGTTTACATGAATCACAATAAGTCTCCATACAGACAACACTTATCCATCTTATTCCTAGCTAGCTCCAGCTAGCAGAAAATAAAGCTCTGACTAGTCAATTTGGGACACTTGGTAAAATGTTGAATATTTAGATAATGCAGCACATGTGAGATGAAAAGGAAGTGCAATACATTCGTCACATACCAGAAATACTGTTTGTGAGCTTGGATAAACTTAAAGATCAGGCCATAATCTATTTGATGTTAGTTTGCTAGCTGCTAGCCATTACATTGCACATAATTGACTAAATAGCATGGTTGCTAGCGAAGTTATTCCATTACTTTGGCGTTATATTTGTGTCAAAAGTCGAGTGAGTGAGAACACATCTTGTCACACGCGCAGGTTTTGAACTCGATCTTTTTTTTTCTCCGTCTTCCTCATCATCGTTTTAAGAATATTTGCGTCCACACGGATCCACTGAAAACGACCGAAAACACTGTAGTTCATATTCCAGGCCTATAGGTGGCGCTTGACATTCACCAAAAACGGAGAAGAAGACACGGCACATGCGCATTAAGCTTGCGCGCTGTAAACAGACAGTGGACGGAGAAACCGAACACAGCAAGAAGAAGATGAAAATGGCGAGTGCAAGGAAACCAGAATCGTTTGTGTGGACCCGTAATGAGGTCGAACTGCTGCTGCGACTCACACTCAACTGCAAGGCATGTAAGTTGCAAGAAAGGCTCAGTATCTTCTGCGGCACTAACACGAGCATGTAGTCCGCCATTGTTCTTGTTGTTGTTATGAGACATCATGGGGTGGGGCGATAGTGTCATCGTTTTGGAAAGTATGCGGATTCACCGTCCACATGAAAACGGGAAGGATTTCTCCACCCTGAGACCTGTTTTCAAAAAAGTGCGTTTTCAGGCACTGCGTTTTCAGGAGCCGTATGGACGGTCGGCCAAAACGATGCAATACGTGTGTTTTTTTTGCAAAATGGCGTTGTCGTCTGGACGGGGCCTAAATGTGCTTTTCAGCCTTTTGTGGTAGAGGCAAAAGGACTGCAAACCTGGGAAGTGTGTCCTAAAGTGTCTCATGTCTTTGATAAGCTCAGTCAATACCCACCAGTATCAGATGATGCAGATCTCAGGGTACTTGAGAAGTTTGTCATAGCAATGTATGATAAGAACAGTACTGCTGATGGACTTGATGAAGCCAGACTGGACCTGTTTGCTCGGAAGCAGAGGTCCTATGATGCCATTCCACCAACAAGCGCATCTCTAGCACAGCACGTCAAACGTGCAACCTATCAAGTTGCCTGTATCTGGGCCCAGGCAACTGCATGTCAACTGTATATGGAAAGTGCCCAGGGAGACCTAGGTTCAATTCAAACCAGTGATCATTTCCCAATCCAGCCCTGTCTCGCTTTCCTGCCCGTTTTCTGTCAAACCTCACTGTTCTATTGAAATAAAAAAAATTATTGAAAAAAAAAGAAAACAAAATGAAAAAAAAAACAAAAAAAACATGCACTTACTTAACTTGGGAGGTGTGCCCTGGTGAAGTTCATTTAAAACCAGTGATCATTTCCCATTCATTTTCAATGTTCTATTGATATAAAATGTATCAAATGTAACAAAACAAACAAACAAAAAAAAATACCAAAAACAATGTAAAGAAAACATGCACTTAGCTGAACTAACGAAAATTAATACAAAAAGGCGTTATTTTTGCCATTCATTGCCGTCTATCTTCACAATTTAACACATTTTTGGACTTTTTATCACAGAGTTGGAAAGCTCAAATCCTGTCACCTTTATTTTGATAGCAAGATCATCAAAATGTGATTATTCAATCTCAATTCAGGTCAAATACCAAGTCCAATGGCTTTCAATGGCGGCCATATTGGAAATTGGCGGCCATATTGGATTTTTTGCGTGGCTAACGGGCTTTTTTGAAAAAGTGCGTCCCAAAGAATATTTGTGCCAAGTTTGACGCTTGTATCACAAAGTGAACGATTATCTCACTAATCTGCCGGACTATAATGCCTCTCACTGCAGGTAGCCTAGTCCTAACTAATACATAGCTTCTATACTGTTGAAGCTGCGTTACATGGATAGTTGCCTGGCTGTATGGATGGTGTTATTTGTTGTCTTTTGTTTAAAAAAGCACAATGTAACTTAATTTTTTTGTGTTGTAGTCATACAATAACTAGTTTAACTTTTTACTGTGTATGTCTGCAAATTAAACATTTAATACATACACATTTACATTTACATTTTTCTCATATTCTAATCTCAACAAGCACCTTTTTCACTACTTGAGTTTGCATGTCTGCCAATGATTACTTGCTAACTTGACCTTCATGGACATTAATTATTCTCTCTCAATTTATCACAGCAATTTGTCACAAAAGTTTCCTGTGTCCTCCATCCGACTGCAAGAGTGTGCTGTCCAACCACACCCGTGTCTGCCGTTCAATTGCATCGGTGCCTGCATCTTTTCTGAAAAAGGCATGAAGTATGTGTGTGTTGGGGTTGGGGGGGGATTTCTGCTTTTTTGTCCTTTAAATAACGTTTTCAGTGCAGGACTTTTACTTGTGACACAGTATTTCTATTCACACATCCTGCGTGAGCTATGAAACAAAATGCATAGTGAAAATTATCTCTTTATAGTCATATTGACATGATCATACCAGCATACACCTGCTTCACACAATCACACAAATATCCCGCTGTATATGTTTTGAACTTATTAATCATATCTAATTGATTGATCAATTCCTAGTCTGTCTGTGAGCTAGCTACCTGTTCCACTTGTCCAGATCCAGGTCTGTCAGTGATTACATGCTAACTTTCATGGGCATTAATTGATTGTTCTCTCAATTTATCACAGCAATTACTGACCACAGGAGTGTCCTGTCCGACCACACCTGCGTCCTCCATCCGACCACAAGAGTGTCCTGTCCGACCACACCTGTGTCTGCCGTTCAACTGCATTGAATTAAGTACTAGGTACTGTGATTCATTATCTTGGCACGTTCAAAAATAAGGGGAAGCAGTGTGCTGTGTTTAGAGTTTGTCAGAATCTATTTTTGTGTTGTTGCTTGTGTAAAACATTGTTGCACTATCATTCCATTTGTGTTACTACCAGTGCATTGTTAGTCATTGACTAATTTGGAAAATACAAATGTTTCTTTCTACCCTTGACACCAAGCAGTCTGTAGACTTGAAACTTAGTTTCAGTTACTATTCACTGCAAACCTTAAAGTGTTAACACTCAAATTGTATTCTTTGAATGACCTTAATTAAATCATGGAAAGTATTTCCATGTGATTAAGGCTTTTTTTCAGCATTAAGCAATTCTGTTGGGCCATCTTATTTTATTTGGGTTGGATCAACTTAATATACTGGTGTAATTTTACTACTGTCAAATTAGTGGGTCCAATACTATTATGTTTAGTCAGTCTCAGCCCTAGGAAACAAGTTAAATCAACCCTAATGAATGAATTAACCCAACACAATTAAATTGAGTTGGACCCAAACCTCGTAAATAAGTCCATTCAACCCTTATAAATGAAATTGAACCCATGCAAGTGCATCAAGTTGGACTAACACAATTGCTTAATGCTGAAAGAAAGCCATTTAATCATGTGGAAATACTTTCCATGATTTTTTTAAGTTCATTCAAAGAGTTATTTTTTTGAGTGCATTTTGTGACATTTTATAGAGCAAACAACTAATTGATTCATTGAGAAATTAATAAACAAATTAACCAACAACAAAATGAATTGTTAGTTATGGCCATACTTCCACCAACACTCACACCTGTGAGAGCAAATATAAGAAAATCTTAAGAAAAAAAAAAGGTCAGAATCAGAGGACCTGTATATTGAGCATGTAAGCAAGTATAACTTTATAACATTACTTTGCAGTGGTTTGCACATGTCGAAGTATCCTTGAGCAAGATACTGAACCCCAAAGTTGCTCCTGATGTGCAGTTGGTACCTTGTGAGGCAGCCACTGCCATCAGTAAGGGTCCTGCAATGAGCTGGCGACTCGTTCAGGGTGTACCCTGGCCTACGCCCATTGTGTAAACTGGATTTGGCCCCAGTAAGCCCCGCAACCCCTTAGGGGGAAAAAGCGGCAACATCCCGCGACTCTCACAGATTAAGCGGACAAGAAAACGGAACGGAGCGGAACTTTGCAGTGGTAACTGAGAAGAAGACTTAATGTTAATGGGGATACACTAACTGTACAAAAGGTAGAGGTTGGGCGGTCTGACAATTTTCAATTAAAATTGACCTGGAAGCCATCCACAATCCACAAGCTTTCGTGGTATTTATTGTCCTGCTACATCTGTTTTTATACTTCACATAGCCTCACTGCCTGGCAGATCAGTGATACATTACCTAGCCAACAGAGTGATGTAGTCAACTAGATGGCTATGCTGAATGGATGAATTACTTCATGTGGCTCTTCCTTGGGTGACATGGAGAAAATAATTTGCATTTCAAACTTGAGAAGAAAATAAAAATAAAAAATCAACCCAATTACAAGAATAAACGTTGGCATATTTGTTTCCTGCAAGCCACGGATGTGTCAGAACTTTACATTTCTTTATGCGGCAAATTTTAATGTTTCTTTAGGTTTAGGTACAAAACCACTTTGTTAGGATTAGGAAAAAAATCATTTTAGATTTATATGGTTTAAAAACCTGTTTTTTTCACCACAAACACAGCTGGAGTGTGTCAAAATTATGCAGTTGATTCGCACTTACACATGTCGAAACGCTGTCTTGAACAGTGGTTTCTTGCCTCAAGACCGTCTCGACCAGCACTCCGCCACTGTCGCCTTCATCAATTAATTTGTCATCCAGAAACTGCCTACACACTCAGGCCACAAGGCTGGACATTGTTCTGCACCAGGAGGAACCTAGGGCCCACTCCACCAGCGTAAGGTCTGACAATCGCTCTGAGGATTTCATCCTGGTACCTAACAGCAGTCAGGGTACCATTGGCTAGGACTTGGAGGTCTGTGCTACCATGCAAGGATATTCCTGCCCAGACTATCACTGACCTACCAAAAACCGGTAATGCTAGATGATGTTACAGTCAGCATAACATTCACCACGGCATCTCCAGACTCTTTCGTGCCTGTCACTTGTGCTCAGAGTGAACCTGCTCTCATCTGTGAAGAAGGTGCCAGTGGCGGCCTGCCAATTCTGGTGTTCTCTCGCAAATGCCAATCGAGTTACACAGTGCTGGTCTATGGCCCTGTCAAGCGCTTACTTTTGTATGGGCTGATCTCCAGGTATCACCTCCATGCTCTTGAGATTGTGCTGGGAGACAAGCATACCTTCTTGTGGCCGCACGTATGGATATGCCATCCTGGAGAAGCTGGACTACCTGTACAACCTGATTGGGCTGCAGGTACCACCTCAACTTACCAGCAGTGACAAGGACGTCAGGAAGGATAAGGAGAGAGCAATTGTCTGTGGCCACCACATGCAAAGCCATTCTCTTTTTTGGGGTTGTGTTTGTTTTTGCCTCTCCATTGCACTTGTTATCACTTTCATTTGCACAAAAGCAGGTGAAACTGATTCACAATCACTGTTGCTTACTAAACTGACAGATTAATATCCCTGAAGTTTTACAGACTTGGTGTTAATCTGTGACGGTTAAACGTTCCCTTAATTTTTTGGAGCAATGTAATTTCCTCTGAAGGGTGAGACAGTTGGAGATTCATGTTCAAGCAACAGTGGGAAACAGCGGCGGCTGCAGTGGTGAGCTAATACTCAACTGCTGCATTAGGACAACACTGAGGGGGACACACTGCATCTCTGTCTGTCTGTGTGTGTGTGTGTGTGTGTGTGTGTGTGTGTGTGTGTGTGTGCCTCAAATATCTCTGCGGTTCAGGATCAGACTGACCTGAGAGTTTCAACATGACTGCCGTTTGGTTTAGTGGTGTGCAAATTCGCATTTGTTTGGACTGCAATGATACCGTGAATAAATTATTTCATAAATGCTTTACAAATTCAGGAGCATTGTCCACCGGAGCCATCACAGTCACAGGCGCACCAGAGCCAATCACTGCAGATCTTAAGCCTACGACACACATTAAGAAACAAGCGGTATACCTGCGGCGGTGCGAGCTGGACCGGGAGATAGCCGGCAGTTCGGTCCCATTCTGTTCTGTGCATGATCTAAACTGACTGTTGTGGATTAATGAGACTAAACGAGACCGGACCAAGTCTGTTCGGGTCTGAAAAGAGTGGATTTATACCTGCAGCGGCGCGAGCGGGGCCGGGATTTTGACAGGATGATTGACAGGCAACGACGGTCGGTGTACAGACAGCGATATTGAGAGTTGAGAGATTTGTGACATTTATCGTGTTTGGAGTGTATAGTTAGTGTGTTATGTAGTGTTTGGTGTAGTGTGTTTTGTGTGCAGTGGAGTCGTTTTTTTGTTTAATGAGTCAAAATATGAGGTGAAGCTGAATGTGGAGCAGGCAGTGCAGCTCTTCATTCAGCTGGAAGGAGCTCAGGCAGACCTGAGCATTGCCTGCATTTAAATGTAAATACCTACATATAACTTTGTATTGTTTTTAAATGTATGCACACATTTAGCAAACAGCAATTTGCATTATAAGTAATAATAAATGGTTTGTTAGACATATTTGTGGTTTTCACAGTAAAAAAATCTAACTTTTTCTACTTGGATTTTATGTTTTTTTTGTGATTTTAGGTCCATTGTGTTAATACAGTATGTCAAAATGAAAAAATAACTGTACAGTCACACGTGAGGTTGTGCTGAAAATAATCACACCAAGTAAATAGTTTTTAAGGTGAAATATAATGGCAAAATCAAAAATAGTCAAAAACTGCCAATTATTCCCTGGAATATCGGATTTCACAACAAACCTAAATATCCCTGACGTTCCACCTTCAAACACAGCCTTATTTGGCCATCCATGAAAATGCTTCTTAACCTCCCACTTTTCTATAGGAACACATATTTCCTACGGGCAATGCACTAGTAAAACTAATTTGAATGTGTCCTTGGTTTGCAATTGTAAAATGGCATTAATTTATTCTGCTGTCTGGGCTGCATGGCTCATGATTGAGATTTAATAGGTCTTGAAATTGACATTTTTGTCCACATCACCCACCCATTTCAAACCTCTATGTATCAACATGATCAGACTGTAGTATATTGCATGCTTAATTACCTTGATTATATTCATATTGTTCATCCATTTGTCCTTTTGATTGTGTACACATTTTCAGACCTTATCTCTACCCTGATGAAGACCCAATGAGATCAAAAACCACCTAGAAATCTCATTTATTTCTCAATTAATATTTCGGACAAAAAGGACAGGCGTCTCAAATGAATGACCCATAATTCACTTTTTTATGCCATTTAGATATTTCCCTGGTGTTTGATTTGAGAGTAATCATTGAAATCTTAGAACAAAAACATGGCTGAAAAAGTGCTGTGTGTGCAGTGCATCTATTATCATATTTTTTCTTAGAGGGGGAGGGGGACAACTGATACATTTTTTACAGAGTTAAATGACAGCTGCCTGTAACAAAGGGTACAAGGGAGAGGAGAGGAGAGAATATATAGTTAAGATTTTTTCGGAAACTTGTGTTTCAACCAGTTTCAGTTCAATTTAAATCCGTTTGCTGCCAATTAAGCCATATAAAGGCCAAAAAATACTTTAAAAATAAAAAAAAAATCTACATGGTCTCCTCCCACACGGAAAGAACCTATATAAACATATAGGTTTTAATATAGGTTTCAAATACATGCAACATACATAAAATTGGCCGTTTTCATATATTATATATATATGTACATATTAGGGCTGTCAGTTTAACGCGTCAATTAGATTAATTAATTACACTGTAAATTAACGCGTTATAAAAATTAACGCAATTAATTCTGAGATTCTGAGTGGCAATTCAATGTGCAAGCATTTTAAATTTGGCCCACTGAATGATCCGTAGGCTACTTGGCAGTGGCACGTCACTGTAGCACTAGCACCGAGGAACTTGTCTGGACGTGTTTGTCACTTCCCACCTGTGTTGCTTGTCGGGCTGTAACGTTACACGCATCGAAGCTGAAATCGTGACACTCAGATCCACGAACCTGTCTCGTGCTGTGAGAAGGCAGAATCGCGACACAACTTCCAGTCCAGATCAGCCCTATGAGCTGTAAGTAACACTACATTAACACCGCAGCGGTCGTTCGCCATTTCTCCGCCGTTGTTCATTCACACAGAGCGAAACATCGCAGTAAAGATGAACCGCTGTGTAATTCACAGACACCCCGGTGTCTCCCCTGTCAATCAAAACCGACGGAGACTGTCTTCCGGGGTAAAGTTCACTTAAGTCTCTGTCGCAGAGATTTTTTTTCATCAGAAACACTCGATGAGGTAAAGTTTTTTTGCCGGTTACAGAAGCATGGCAGAAATGTGACGAGGTGTCTGTAGGACGGGCGGGAGGAAGGACGCTTCTCCACGTACAGCTGCGGTATTTGTTTTCCTCGTTGCCAAAGACACTTACAGTTTCTACGTTACCTTAGTTTGGTTCTGTAACGTTGCTTTGTGGGACATTTCTCTGTATAAAGTTGAGTGAGGGATCTGTGCAGTTAACAGACCATCAGATAGACACGCCCTCCACAATACTGCACCTCTGATACTATCAGACAAGTATTATATACATAAGTTATTGAAATGTTACATAAATAAAAT
>CAEMYA010000447.1:287652-308348 GCA_903131615.1 Diplodus sargus
GGGGGGGGGGGGGGCTCGGGTAGAGACGGTGGCGCTCAGCAAGGCCATCTGGGTATCCCATCTGCAGCGCAGTAATGGCTGCGACTCTTTCATTCTGGCAGCCTGCAGCAAGCGATTACCGACGATAGGCCCTGATGACAGGGACGAGAAGCTCCCCAGACGTCTCAGATGGCGCGGAGGCCTGCTAATAATAGGATGCTGTTAAAGATGGTGAGTGCAGTAACCTGGTTCTCACTGAAAAGGTGGAGGGAGAAAGAGGCAGAGGGAGGTCAGTGATCTAAAATAGGGAATATTGCAGGATGGCAAGAATTCTATTGGCTTTTAGTAAGTGTGTAAAGACATGATGCTTGATCTAGAAAGTGAGAAACAGCAAATTACATTTGTCCACTTCTCACACAAGTGATATGAGTCAGTGGGAAGCCTTGCTGTTAGTACAGAACGTCACAGAAATTGTAGGATGCAGGAAAAATAGTTTCAGAAGGTGTTTGACAATCCAACAAGCCCTTTGGTTGAAGTGTACTGATACCTTTAGGCAACTGACTCAGAGCGAGTGGAATGGCACCACAGACAGGAAATAAGAAACCTGCCTCCTGGTGAGATATGTCTTAACTATGGTATGATATGGTTTTAACTAAAATGTTTAGCGGTGACGTGATCAAACATCGTGTATGAGTTACAAACTCAGTCATACAGCAATATCAGTAAGTATTGACATTAGTCATCATAAGCTGCTTGCCACACAAACACCAAGTAAGGCCTCATTTAAATCAAATCAAGCTTTGCGGTGAGTAGCTGTAGGGTTATGCCGCTGAGTGGGAGAGAGGTAATGCACCTAAAAGTAGTTTGCCACTCACCATTTAACAGCAAAAGATTCTTTGCTGCTTTTCCGCTATGCTTATAACATGCTGGTTTGTCCACATGGACACATTTAAAAAACAACAGTGAACAACCAGGATACAAGGCATATCATTACAGGCTTTAACTGGTGCACAAGACTAAATTGATCGAGTACAAGTGAAATTAAAATGCTACACAAGAAAATGTCCATTGTGCCCCCCCTGCAGCATTAAGCCACACTAAACTAGTAAAACTGTGGCTGACTCATCCTACTTTTTTTTTTATGCATGCAGGTCATACCTTTGTTAGTTTATAGCTTAGCATGCTGGTCCTGCAGTGATCGTCCACACAGCAGTGACTAAATGAGAAACATCACATTACACCTAGCACCCCCTGGACACGCTTCAGCCTGTATATTATCATCACTCAATTGAATGGGAGACCTTCTGTTTTTGTCAAAGCGCCTTGTTTGATCTGAATGAGGTCTAAGGTTGCAGCAGCAAAGTGAGCGTATTTGAGTGAGTGTATCTTATTGCTTATTAATTGAACTTTTCATATATAACATGTTTTTAATGCTGCCTAGAACTGTATGCAAAGTAGGATTGTGTATCTAAAATGCATCTTTTGACAATGAATCAGCTAGAGTAGTACATAATATACATATGTAATAGTTTGGCAATATTACATAAATACAAAATTTGCTCAAATATACCACTTCCATCTAAATCTTCTTGCTATCCTCTGTTAGGCTTGTTAGTTGCTGCATGTATTGGTTTGCACCAGTAAGAGCACCTGCCTTCTGCTACATCATTGGTGAGAACTGCTTTATCTTAGCTCAGTGTTTGGCTCCCCTGGCAAACCTACCTCCTACCCATTTGTTGTCTGAATTACAATAGTAGCAAGTGGCTACCAGGCATGCCACTCAAACAGTTTCCTAACCCTGACCTGCTTGCTATTGGTACGAACACAGACATGCTAGAAGTTGCTGCCTTTTCTTTTGCGGGAATTTTACCAATATAAAGACAACTTACCTTCCCACATTCAATAACAGTTTCCTGGAACTACACTAAACAAAATAATTGTAATCAGGTTTAAAAGAAATAAGCCAGAGCCATTTTTACCCAACAGACAGGTGATGGGTGAAGCAAGACCACTATCCAGCACTGTGAAAGTATGGTTATGCTAGCATAACCATACATTCACAGTGCTGGATAATGGTCTATCCCAAATTGGTTGGCAGATCTTTCACACAAAGATATTTTCTGAATCTGTTTAAGGTTTGTGTAACAGATTAACTTTACTACTATATACAGTGGCCGGCTGTAGCTCAGTTGGCACCTTGTGTAGGGGTGTACCCTGGCCTTCGCCCATAGAGCTAACTTGGAATTGGCCCCAGTGATCCCCCCTGAAAAAGGGGGATAAAACATCCCTGTGACACAGAAAAATGGAAGAAAATGGAACTGAACTACAGTATATAGTATGTCATCATGTGCCACCATATGTGCTACCATATGTGCCACGTGGAGTGCTTTGACACTGACCTTTGTTTTCCTGAGCCATCCGTAGTGCCTGTAATGATGTCTGAGGGCTGATCTCCAGCTGGCACACCAGCACTTTAGCATGACAGATAGCTGGAAGAGCTTTCTGCAGCTCCGCACTTCCTAGCAGCATGTTGGCACCAGCCACGATCACAATGGCATTCTCACCTGCCAGTGGACACCAAAACAGATGTACTATATAATGATACAACATATACTGCATCCATGGGTATTCTCTACCATAAATGTGACTAATTTACTGTATATTTGATTTTTACACCATATTAGAAGGCTAATATATTTACCTTGTTACTTGTTAGGGAAACTATTTGTGGTCAGACTGGACTTCTACAGTCAAAGATTTTGCAAAAGTTAAATCAAACAGAAATGCTAACTAATGTGCATGTTCCATCCACTAATGTTGAGTAAACATTAGAAGCTGGGCTAATCGCGAGAGAAGTATATGGCTCTAACTCGCCAATTAGGTGTTATTAAACCACTGCTGATGGGCATGGTGAGAGTAAGTCATGAAGAGAGTCATGATTTATTTGCCAAATCTGTTTCCATTGCAGTTCATTGCATATAAATGCCAACTTTTCAACCTCAGCCCATTTGGCAATAATTTACCTTTTTCTAAGTCCAGTATTTCCATAATTAAAGCCATATGCTTGACATTTATTTCTATTTCAAAATCTTCTGCACATAAATTGTCAGTCACTTATTGAAATTAACCCTTTAGGCACACACTACATTCAACATTAAATTGTAACCTTCAAAATGCTTTGAATTCAAACCCAATTTTAAACATATAAACCCAAGTGTTTTCTATCTCAGATACTCTTTGGTTTGTACTTGTTGTTGGACATTTCTTTTCAATTCAAAGGGGTGCGCTAAACACAACTGAATTAATTGCAAAATGGCATGTGCACATTGCGTTAAGGGTAATTATTTCTTAATTGAAGTCTCTCAATGGAACCCATTTAGTTTACCACCATGTTCTGCGAAAACCTAAAATTTAAACAGCTAGCTACATGGAATAATGGCGTATAAGGATACCCTTACTTGACTATGTTAAATGCTAAAAAAATAAGGGGATGCAAATCCCCAAGTCATGAGTTTTATATCACCTGTATGTATATACTATATGACAGAAACTGCTCTCCATGAGGGAAGCCTTTGATTATAGCAGATTGGAACCTGTGGGTACTCAGCATAATTTGGTGCACTTACGCATATGATTATGTTAGTGTGTGTGTATTTGTGTGTGTTTGTGTGTTTATCTGGTGATTACCGTCACTTGAGCAGTGGTGGTGAGTCAATGGCAGGCTAAAGGCTTGGGCGTACAGTGTGTGTGTGTGTGTGTGTGTGTGTGTGTGTGTGTGTGTGTGTGTGTGTGTGTGTGTGTTTGAGTGTAGTGAGAAAAAGTGTGCCAACAACACACATGCACTCTTGGTTGAGTGTGCAAAAGACCATTTTTCTCCAGAACTCAAAGAGCTTTTAGGATGTTAGTTGCAAAAGCATTTACCTGCGCTGTTGACAATGATGGAGGCAGCTCCCGTGGCGGCGTCAGAGGTCTGGCTGACAAAGCCTGAGACAGGGAGAAAGGACACAAGGTGTGAAACCGAACTTGAAAGCATCAATTATGTGTCTTTCCTGTAGAAAGGCGTTCACTGCTTTTCTTTGTTGACAGCATAGCCAAAAAATGTAAACCAACTTTCAAACACCTTTAAAGAATGTGTCACCATAATAACCTTGCTTGAAGTGCATGTAGGTTGCAGCTTTTTGACTCTGCAGAGACAGGCACAAGGAACTGCACTCTGATACAGTATGTGCACTTACCACAACTTCTTAAAAGCAACTTCATTCTCAAGAAATCCAAATGGTTTAACAATCATTGTTCATAACAATAGAAAAGCTTTCCAGTATATCCAAAAGCTGTGAGTAACTTAAAAGAATCGATAAAATACAGACTAAAAAAAACATTGCTCTGAATGTGAACTCCATGACATGCAACATGGAAATGGAAACCAATTTGGCAAATAATGCAAAATACCCTTTATCTTACCTATGTGAACAGCATTGTCCTTGAAATTCTGGATGTAATTGTCTCCAAAGAAGTCTTTACCAACCTAGAAAAGATTGAAGGCAAAACGATAACAACAAAGAGAGTGTCAAGCAGGGTCAGACTTGGTTAGCGGCAACTTTTGAAAAGTGGTATACTCAAACCTCAGTTGGGTTGGATTTTCGTGTGCCCTGCCAGCATACTGGCATGGTGCCGCCGCCGAAAATGTGCAAAAACGAACACACAAAGTCAACAAACGCACACACGCGCGAACACACGACCAGCTGCGCCAAGCCTTCGAGACACGATAACCCCGCCTTCACGCCTCTTCATGCCCATCTCGCTTTCGTTTGCTTTCCCTCCTTCCCCTCTTCTCCTGATCCGCACAGGGATGTCCACATCTGTAGCTACTTTGGGTTGTGGAAGGGGTCCCCACCTTGCCCCGAGGCGCATACTTCGAACCCACGCTTTCCAAAAAACGTGCCAAAATGTGGGCACTTGTAACTGGCTGTGATAGTGGGTTGGGCTGGTATTGGCTGCTTGGCCCCATTCTCTTTGAAGAGCGGCCTTCCGTCTTGGATGTTTTTGACAAGCCCGGGTGTCTATTTTTGGGTTCTCCCCATGCCCGGAGAGCTCCTCCCGCACTGGGTTGTTATCGATCGGGCCTCTTTGTTCTGACAGAGGTGGGGCTTTGGTGCTTTAGTGCTAGGGTTGAAAGGCCACGCTGAGCTTACTGATTGGAGACTCAGGGTTGTATTGTATGGGAATAGGCTTGTTTGAAGGCGTGCAAGCGTGGGTGGGCGTATGCATGCGGCATGGTATTGATCAAGACAAAATGAGGCTTGGAGAGTTGATGTTGTGAAATGACTGAAGTGTGAACAAAGCTTTAAGGGCATGAGAGTTGTTAACTAGTTGATGGACTATGGTCGCTGATGTCTGACTATTTATACTGAGTACCGCGTGAAGTCAAAGGTTGGACAAGCTAAAAAAACTTTTCACTGACATCCACAAGTCATGCTAGCATCCAAAGTAAACACACACTGTAACACAAACTCTAGAGTACACTCTACGATTCCGCTTCCTCACCTTGCAGACCATAGTGGTTTTGGCCCCCAGTCGTGCAGCCTGTATGCACTGGTTGGCCCCTTTCCCCCCAAAGCCAATGAAGAACTTGTGCCCATGGATGGTTTCCCCGGATTTGGGTAGCCTTGGTGCCTGGCTGATAAAAGGTAAGAGGTAATGAACAGCATTTCAAGAAGTAGATGTCTACATTCAAAAGAACCTCATGGGATTTGAGAGATGAAAATATAAGATTCTTCTCCTTACAGGAAGGCTTTTCTTTTAGCAAATGCTTTTCATTCATGTTTTTCATCTAGACCATCTCTCCCCACTGTAGATTCAAGTTTGAAAATTTTCCATCAAACTTTCCAAAAATGTGTTATTTGGCAATCTGAGTGTTCTACATTGAAAGCATGGAGTAAAGGGAGATGTCAAAATGTGAAGATAACCCTTCAGGGCCATCTCTCTCCCTGGTTAAGCAATTTATTTATCACTGGAAAAAGATATGCAAAAAAACAAGAGGTTTTGAGTCTGCTGAGGATTACATCTTTTGGTCTTGTGAAGGTCTTTCACAGAAAGGTCAACAAAATACAAATCTGCAAGAATGAATGACATCGGAAACTTTTCTCTAAGCCCCCGCTTCCCATCCTTAAACTCAACAGCAGTAATAGAAACAACAAAACAGACAGATCAGGCCGTTAACAATCACTTCATCATCACAGATATTTTACCTAGACATTCAGTCGGATATGCTTACACAAGTCTCTCCAAATCTTTAAATGATGCAACCAACAAAACCCATAGATGTCTCAACATGACACTGGCTGCACCAGTAATGCCTGACTCATCAGAGTTGGGTAAAAGAACTGCCCCTCCCCTCAGGGTTGATTTGCCACAGGTAGGCGCCCTTAGGAGGAGATGTCTGTTAGTAAGTCCACCAATCACTGAGCCACAGTGGGTGGTGAGTAACACGGGGGAGAGACAACAGACAGCTTCATAATATACGTCAGGACACTGTGGTCTGGCTCCAGGCCACGGCTGCCCGGTGCCAAAGGGTTTGCGGATGGTGAAATGTTGTCATAAACTTGTTTTCCACGCTGTTGATGCTCTTTTGTGTGTGTGTGTGTGTGTGTGTGTGTGTGTGTGTGTGTGTGTGTGTGTGTGAGTGAGTGAGTGAGTGTGTGTTTGAGTGTGTTTGTGGCAGGTGTGCTATTACAGTAAGTTAACTCAATCCCAGGATTTCCAGTAAGTGAGACGCCGGTGGCAAACACTGGAGGTTGTTGTAAATGCTGCTGTTTTTGCACCGGCATGCGAAAACACCAAAATGCCCAAAGCTATAACAGAATGCAGGGTCAGTGAGGCTGAAATGTGGTGAGAAGCAAACGGAACAAAGGACGAACGCATGTACTTGACACACGCACACACACCTCCTCCACAGACAAATTACCTATTCTACTTGCTGCAGCTGTCTGAGTAAATTTGTCCCACCTGTGTCACTGCTGTGTGACTCTTTGTGAAAAAAGTAGCACTTACACGCTGACTTCAATCTACACATGTATTTGTCATTAATACGCTATGTTTAAAATGTTACAGTAAATGATTAAAAGACAAAGACATTACAAAAATGTATCCCTCCCAAAATTTCAACTGTGATCGACTAGCAACCTGTCCTGGGTATACAGATAGAGACTGATACTACTATCATATCTGTACAGTAAATTTGACTAGCGTCAGCATCTGGTTAGTTTAGCTCACCACAAGGACTAAAAACAGGGCTTGTAAGTGTCAAAATACACCAATATCATATCAATCATCATAATCATATTCAATCTTTTTCTTACCAGGCTCAAAGCAATAACAAGAAATAGTTTGGCATGTAACTGCCAGTAAAATCACAACATTTACATATATACCCCAACAGTGTGTCTATTTTTGGAGCTGCGCGTCCCATTATCGCTCACTCAATACAGCGCACCCGTCAGTGAATAGCATGATGTTATATACTCCGATACAGTGGATGGCGGTGTGTTTTTCAGTCTGCCAGTAAAACCAACCAAGTAGAGGAGGAGGACTATTTTACGCAGTTGGCTTGACCGTAACTTCTCTGCCAAGAAGACTGCTGGCTTCATCGTCGAGATCAAGCCCCACAAAGAGCGCCAGGCCTTGAAGCCAGTTGTTGACGTGGCCAAGCCATGTAATTATATTGTCATGTGATGCACAGCTGACTTTTTCATAAAAGTTAACTGTGAAAGACACGTAAAATGGTAATAAAAGCCACACAACTCCTGTGAACTGACTTGTTTTACCGTCAGAATTTGGGCAATTCGGTCCAATAAAATTTGGAGTCTGGAAGAGCCACCAGATTACATTTTATCCCCATCCAAGTTAGCTCGGCGCTAAACCGGGAGTAAGCTGACTCGGCCCGTAGAAGTCTCGGTTTTTCTACAGTTAAAACAAAAAAGATAGACCCTGTTAGTTAGTGAGCTTTAGAGAGGCTGTTTCCCCTTGTCAGTTTTTGTGCTCGCTGCTGGCAGTGGTTCCTAAGTTTTCATTCAGAATGAGAGTGATATCGATCTTATCGTCAAAAGTTATCAATTAAAGCTAGGGTCTACAATCCTGGAGAGCTAGCAAGAGAGCTAACAAGATTTGAAAGTGGCACCTCCTCTAAGTTCCACCCCCCCTCCCCACCCCGTCAGTGCTCCGTCCAAAGCCACTCCCCCACAAACTTGAGCGCACATCTGGCAGTGGGACTCAGCAGGGAAAAGGAGATGCCGGAGCAAGACGCAGCATTTCAGCTGAATTTAGCACGGAGCAGACAGGAAGTCAAGCGCCGAAACTACATCCAGTTACTTTTCAAAATAAAATACTCCATGTTGACACCAGCACACATCTTGAGGCCAGCTGTCTACCGTACTGCGCCGTGGCGGACTCAAACCGCAACCGTTGGGGATTGCCAGAAGGCGGAGCAAAACCGGATCGGAGCCGCAACGCAGTGGACCCCTATCCAGTGGAAATCGGGCCGACTCATTAGCCATTCTCATGGCTAAAAACAACACACAAAGAAGCTAACATTAGCATTGGGCTAAAAACCTCACATATTTCATGAAAATAACAAATCCCCCTGAAACAAAAAAAATAATTACCTGTCCAACAGAAAGAGAGCAACCTCTGCATCACTTTTCAAGCCCTTCACATGCCCCAGTTGTCTCTACCGCTGAAACGTGACTCGGTCCGTCTTCTTTCTTTATCCAGAGCCTTTTTTGTTGCAGCCTTTTCGGCCTCAGGCTTTCTTTTCCTTGCCTTTTAAGCGGGGTGAGCTGTTACAAGTAACGCTGGCTGCATTTTCTCTGCCGTTGAAACCAAATGAACTTCTCCTGCAACTCAATATTTCTGCAGAGGAGTGTGCTGAATATTTACGGCATCTGTGAAACGTAACGTGTGCACACGTGGAGGAGGGAGGGACAGTACGAGACATGAAGGTATCTGACCAATCCGTGCATCTGACCAATCCGTGCTATTCAGGCCGGATAGCACGGATTGGTCAGCTTTTTCTCAGTCCTGCGGCTGCCACAGAGGTCCGATTATTTTCGTTCCTTTTTCTGAATACATAATATATTGACTACTCTGAGGATAGCAGGATTATTTCACCCAGTGTAACAAAATGTGTTTCTGAACAACATTACAGACCCTAGCTTTAAAGGAGTTTACAAACATTTAAAACTATTTGTTTACCTTCAGGCTCCGAACCATTTGATCAGTTGGTGATCAGCGTCCCAGAAATTCACCATCACTGGGTTTACTGGTCAACACTGCATATACCACTTTTGTATCTTCTGTCTGAGATTTGAGGGACCCTTTTATACACTTTTGGGGAATGATTTTTGAGTAGCAGGTCAGAGCTCGTATATGCAGGTGTTTCTTAGGAAGGAATGGTAGCCTACACTTTTGTGAAAACAAAAACTGCTTATTCACTTTCCAATACAGATTTAGATAGGAATATACAAACCACTCCGATGCCTGTACACTAAATATGACACTGGAGCCAGGACTTGGTATGAAGGATATAGAGAGAAAGATTGAAACCACTGTCATAGTGCTATCGATTTCTCTATTGTAGCTCACCACCTACTGCCGATAGCTACCAACAGTAGCCCTTAGTGTAGCATGAAAAATGAAAACAGCTCCTTGCTCTCCAAAACTAAGCATTTACCACATATATTGTGATTGTTTAAAGGGCTGTATGTAACAATATGTGTAGCAAATCACATGTATTAATCACTTTTTTATTTTGCCCTGCCTATACAAGCCTGTGGGCAAAGCTGTTGGACTGTAGATTTCTTCGGGAAGGTTTTGCATCAGAGTCAGTCCAAAGGATGTGACGTTAGGAACATTCTCGAGTGCGTCCTTTCAATGCCTCCCTCTGCTCTGCTAACAGAGAACAATCGTAGCCAACATAAGTTTAGAAGAAATGGAGTCCGTGACTGGCTTCTAGCACAACACGTAAGTTCTGTGGGGGCCCTTTACTGTAAAAAATCCAGCAATGTAAAAGCTTACCCTGAGCTAAGATAAGCTAATTGTAGTGCTAGCTTAATACTAATTGACAGATGTGAGAAAGGTACCCATCTTACCTTTCATGTTACTTAGCAAGACAGAAATAAGTGTATTTCCTAATTTCTTTACGATTGTTTTGGGACTGAATGTATTTCTCGGAACTGATTATTTCTGCTGGTGTCTGAATCTATGTACTGTGATATCCTGTTGTTGGAAGCAGTGCTATTTCCCCTCTGCTTGTCTTCTTTAGTTCTTTCTTTAAAGTAGTGCATGATCTAGTAAACTATCTAAAAGAAAGGTTTTTTTGTCCGGTGTTGAGACTGAAAGGATCATCATGTAAGAAGCATTTATTGTGTCCTTCATATACAGGTAACCAACCCATGTTTTACTAAATGTTTCACAAAAATATCCACTGAAAGGATTTGTTTTGTGCCATATTTGATATTAACATTTAAGTGAGTTATGCATCTATAGATATATTCACGAAAATGTAATAAATAATGAGCCCAGCTTTTGTAGCATTGTAAACATAACATCTGGCCGACAGCCACCTGAAGCCGGAGAACTGACAGGTAAGATAAACAGATTTCCAAATTCTTAAATAAACCCACCCACGCCTCTCCATGCCCGGAGAGACACTTGGCTATTGTTGTCTGTGGTGAGTGTACCAAAGAAACAGGGCACTTATGTGCTAAAGTGCAACCTCAGTGCGTTTTCTCCCATGGAACCAAAAGGCCAAAGCAGGTGTTCAGTGACGTGAAGTGTTTGCTTTGAGGCTGGCTCTCATTTCCCTCTCCTCTGTCTCTATTAAAGTCATTCCTCAGCGAGCAACAGGGGGAAGTAGACTTGGACAAAAACAAATTGTAATGCTGTTTTTCACAGTTGGAACTAGAGCTTGTCTTTCCAGTTCTAAACACGACTTCAAAAGAGAGCTTACATACAAAATACAACACACAGAAGGAGCTTTTTGTTTGTAGTCACCACAACTTCAGAAAGTTATTGAATGGTAAGTATGGATATGATATGGTCATACTAAAGGGCATTATATTTTCAGAGTGATAAGCTCATATTGTGCCATGGACAAAAAGCTTTTCAAGCCTCTTTGCTCACTTAGATGTTTTGTTGTCATCTTGTACAGTTTTCCTTGTCCACAAAGGTCCTTGGCCAAAGCTCCAGTAAATCCAGACAGGGTAAAGGGACTTCACAAAGAACAGGTTGAGTGTTGGCAGCATACTTTACATGGACACGGTGAGCTGCTTTGCTAACAAGAGGTGCAGTGTCAGAGTAGAATGTGGGCGTGTATTTTTGTGTGGTCAGACCATGAAGCCACGTGTGCATGTTGCTATTATTCACTTGGTGGAGAGAAATGGCCTATATCAGTGGATATAATGAGCCACTTATCAACCTATTCACTGTTTGAATCGGTTGGCAATGGATATCTCAGCTTTGTTTCGTGTTTTTTTAACATTTACATAAAAGGTTGTCTGACAGATCTCTGACACAGCTTAGGATACAGAAAATTACAACAATGGGGAATATTTTACAAATAACAATTTCTTGCTTTAGTGAATTAGTATTTCACTTGTAAGAAGCACTGTCCCTGAAATGGAATGCCTTTGAAGGAGGTAGGGAGAATTGTGGTTGGGGGTTGGATCCCTGACAGGGGGTCATAAGAAAAAGACCACAACATAATTACATCCACCAAGGAGGTTAGGGTTTCACCAGTATCTGTTTGTTGGCAACCTGGCAACACACAAAATCTACCAAACAGATTTCCACTAAACTTGGATACAGGCTTGGTCTCGACCACGAATAGACCCCATTAAGTTTTGGTGCAGAGCCAGATAAATCCAGGACTTTACCACTGCATCTTTCGACATTCTTGTTCTCCGAGAATGATGCATGGATCTTGATGAAAAAAATCAGGCGTATTCAGGCGGCTGAATCTATGAGTGAGTACAATTTGATGCAGATCCCACATCTGGTGAGCTTAAATTATGGTTAAGCAGTTTAGCAGGGTGGTTTAAGACTTAGAGCGATACAAGTCTATTGAGTTTGATATTGGATTAGGCTCGATTGAATTTAAAGCAATTGTTAGGCCTTGTTGGAGGTACATGCTCTACTGAGTGCCATTCTAGTTAAATATGTGATTGTTTCTCTAAGGATATGCAAATGGCACAATCTAAGAAAAAGTCATAAGAAATGCCAATAATCATTAGAAATGCACTTCTGTAATTGCAATTATTGTTTAGAAATATATTAAACTGTGATTAAGGTCAAAATTGTATCAGATTCATTTTCTGTCAACTAATTAATTTATTAACTTAGTGGATTAATATATTACTAGATCATTACTTACTATACATATAGCTGCAGCCCAGATTTTTCAGTCTGCGTTGGAGATTCACTCCCATGAAAACATTCAACAAAAGGTGTGTTTAGTGTGCTTTGAGAAAAACAATCCTGTGGTACATTTTTTTTCGGCTCTATAATTTGGGAAACTCAGGTTTCACTGAACAGATGTGAAGTGTATCTTCTCAGTAAGATGTGGCAGTAGGGGGCACTGTATGGCTTTGACAATGGGTTCAAAGCGTGAGAGGCTCCCTCCTTCTCTTTGTGCACTGCATATGGCAGACAATTAAACATAACCTTTTGCTAAAAAAGAAGCCCGACTGATACATTTATAAGAGACCACCACAGAGATCTGTGTCACACCTGTGTGTTTGTACAGCAGGGCATAACTGTGTGAGATTGTTTGTGTGTGTGCCTCTGCTGTCTGTCAGTTAATTGTGCTGCCACCCAAATACCGGCAGTTCAAGACAACTGGATTTCTAACTTCAAAGCCATGCATATCACTTTGAAGGGTTGCGAATGTATTCCAACTACCCTCCCCTATCCGCATTCTGACCTCCATCCAAAAAGCCCCAACCCCACACTCACATACACACACAAGCCAAAAACAGGCCAATTCCCGTTAGCTTATTAGGGTCTTAATTGACAACTCCTGCCCTTCAAAGCAGAAAGTCACTGGTTGAATTGCTAATGAGCAACAAAAATAAATACTTACCCCCTCAAAAAAGAAACACAGAAGGAGAAGGCATATGTTTTTGATAAGTCAGGACTTGTGAGTTCCAACTAAAATGTGACAACTTGAATTGGAGTGTGCGCTCCCCAGAATGCCAGGAAACTTTTTCTCCCACTCGCACAGATTGCACTTGTTTATTCAGATCTCAATTTGCTGGCAGCCAGGTGACAGTTATTATTCCCAGGGCATCACATAAAAAATATAATACAAGCTGTATGACAAAACTGTCGCGCGAGCTGAAAACAACATGCTTCTTCATGCTGACAGGGAGACATTTAGCTGGCTAGAGCCCATGAATACTTGACATTATACTGTATTGACTTTATGTATCTTTTGAGATTGTGTCATTCCACACAAAGGCTATGGTAAATAAGGGTGACGAATTGTTTTCAACTAACCCATTGTGCTAGAGTTGATGACTAACGATTTGTGGGAATGGATCTTACTTGGCTCAACAAATCTCACCACGTATGAGGATGATGCAACACTGACATTTTAGTAAGCGGTAATTATAACAGATCATCTGCACAGTTTGAGTCTTTGAAACCTGAGTAGGATTTATCATGAGATTGTCACACCTGCACCATCTGTCAGTGACTAGATCAACAATAGGAATAACAACCTGTTGGAGTATTAAATCAATTTGATTATTTACGGACAGCTGCTGATGTGTTTTAAAAAAAAAAGATAGGAATGATCTGATCTGTTATTCTTGTAGAAATGGCCAAAGCTGTTGGACCAAACACTCTGACACCGGCGACGTTCTCTACAACATTTTGAGCTTTCAGGACAAGTATCGAAAAGGCAACAGCATTATCTAAGTTTAGATCACTTCCTCTATTCTTGCGTCGACAGGACTGTGCAGTCCATTTCAAGTCATGATGGAAAACACCCATCAGCCCTTAAGCCACATTTTCCACAAGCTTGCATGTCAAAATAAAATCCCTGTAGGAAAAAAGCGGTTGTGGTAGTTAATAATAATAAAGGGAAACATGTTTTAACAATGACAATTAACTGTTTCCTAAGTTGCAAACCCTAAGTTACTGCTGCTATGCCAGTTAAGCTTACCATTTTTGTGCGAGATAAGATGTGGTTTTTACATTTAAAGCATTTAATTAGAATATAAGATTTTTGACATTCACAAAGAGATGTTGTCCACTTTGGGGCATCTAGTCTGCCAGAAATATGCAAGAAGAAGAAGAAGAAGAATGTGTGTTTTTTTGCCAATTTTATTTAATCAATTCAATAATTTGATCTGCCTGACAATTTTCAAGATGGATATACATTGTGACCTGGGGACAATGTTCGTGTTTCTAGCTCTGTGGAATTATTCATCTTTGCAAATAACTTATTTTGAGCCTTTTAACAACCCTTCTTCCCAGATCTCTCTCTATCCCAGATCTCTCTATCAAAAAGTTGTATCACACCAGTTCTGTTCTACTATCAACATCTGTCTCTCCTGGAAGCATCATCACCTAATGTAGCGTTACCCCTAAATAAGGCAAACATGCATTTATTCCAACCAGAGGTGTTTACATGTTTTTTAGGCACTAATGTTTTACTTTTGAATGGATTATCCAAGGTTTACACCACCCCTCTAAATCTGACTGAAAATGTGATCATATTGGGCTGGATCAAATCAGTCTCTTATGATTGAAGTTGTTACAGCGGCAGTTTTATTCAGATTGGGCTATTATTCAGATTATTTATTGGAATGTCAGAGTCCATGTAAATGCAGCTACTGACAATAGTGGCAGACCTACCACTCAAAATTCTTCGAAATGTTTTTGAAAAAGGGGTCCTTGATTTCAGGCCAACACAGTTCTTGTTTGAAAATGCTACCTCAGGCTGACTTTTTAATGTTTACTGCTGACTCATTTTAAAACAATAATCTTGTAAAAAAGTATCTTAAATATGCACTTAATGGCTAAATATTGTGCTAAAATAGGCTAATATATTTTGTTCAGAATCCTTACCATGTAGACAGTGTTGCCAACTCTTTTCATATCAAAGTAGCTAGCACTAAATCCCAAACTTTTCCAACTTATTCCATTTCCACATTGAGGACCGAATCATGCATTAATCAACATAAGGTTTTGTGGTTGCGTCTGTCAATATATTTGGATGTATTTCCTGCCTTTCTCTGATGGTCTATATAAGTTGCTAAATGTGTTGCTGGTTGCTTTTTAGTGTAAAAGTTGCTAAAAGTGTCTGAACAGACATGGAAAGAGAGCTAGTCAACTGGTGCTGGAGCAGATCAACACATCATGGCATTCCTTACACTTTTGCTCTCAATGTTTTTGGTAAGGAAATACACCTTATTCCAATCTCTTAAAATGCAGAGCATCAGTCTTGCTACAGCTACTGTACACTGTGCACACAGCTTCTGTATGTGTAAAAATCCAAGCTAGCCCAACTTACATAACATTTGATGGAAAACTACTGATCTGTTAACACAGCAGTTGCCAAAATATTGGCTTGTGACCCTTTAAATTACCCAATGTCTTTTTCTGACTTCTCATCACAAATAATTTTATACATGGGGACATTAATAAAATCAAGAAAATGTTCAGTTTAACTAAACAATGATTTTTCTTTCTTTGAATGTTTCATTTGAAAAATTCTGAGAGGCCTAAGTAGGTGAAAGTGTCTAATATTTCACAAAAAATAGAATTAATGAGTCATCAAGTCAAAAACTGTATTTAATTTCCATCATCTTGGGTCAAAATGAGAAGTCCTGATCCCCCAACTGGGAACTACTGGGTTAAACGGCAGATGAATAGTCCTACAAACATTTTTAATCTGCCCTAATGCTATTAAGTCAGTTTAGAAACATTTGAATGGATTATCATATACACACATTAACACACATTTAAAAACAATGAATGTGTTTTTATCAATATCAAAAATATTTCATTATTTTTGGAAAAAAATATATATATCCAAGAAAATCTATTTTGTATACCCCATTTACGTCTTTATCAAAGCCGCATGGGCTCTGACCCAAACATTGAGAAACTAGGTTTTACACTTTTAAAATACATGTCCTAATAAGGTCATGAATATTTGCCCAATGTGCCTTTTCCTGTTGGGCCTACCTGAGGAAGCTGACGGGTTTCCTGAACCCAGATTTAGCTCGAGATTTTCTTCTCAGCCCTCTCAGAAAATATAAGCTTGATTTTTGGTGATTTCAGGAAGCACATACAGGACTGAAACACCTTGATCAGTAGACATAGTGAAGTCAGGGCAAAATTTACTCACCTCACCAAGTCAGTCATACAGGAGCCAACCACCATCACATCAAAAGCCTCATCAGTCATGATCTGATTAAGACACAAAACTGTGTTATTTCTAAAGCAAAAGCTCTCATTTCTGGACAAGAAATGTCTCTAAGATTATTCATTTAAATTACATTTTAATGACTAAGGAGATTATTGAATTCCTTAACATCCGTCCAGCCTTTCCACGAAACCCTATTCAAAAACGAGGACAAAATCTAAAGCCTAGCTGACTCCTTGGGGGCATCTCAGGCAAAATATGTAAACTAGTTTCCTGAAGGCCTCCAAACAAAAATCAGTTGATATTATTTATCTCGCACATTAGCATGAGCCTGACTGAAACAAGAAAGAAGGTAAAAATAGAGCATTCATTGCTGGCTGAGTTGGACAGGTTCCAATCTAATTGCGGGTGGAGTAGGAGGGGTGGAGGTATTTCAATGCAACACCATGTGAATGCACCGCAGCCCAGTAAAGTCTATAATTAATTCAATCCTCGGCTTGTATCAGAGCTAATGCTAGTGTGTTAATCTCTTCAAATCTCCGCCGAGGCAGTGGAAGACTTGGAAAGCCTGGCCGCTGGCTGCAGAATGGCTCAATTCTCTCTCCCACATCTCGCAGTATATTGTCTTCAGCAGGCAGGCATGAAAAGCTAGCCTAGAACCCTCCACGTCTCCACTGTAGGAGAATATTATGAGCTGCATTGTCAGACCACTTGAAACAGCAACGAGCCCTCTTAAAGTGCTCCCTCTATTGTTAAATTTGAGGCTGAATGATCATACAGTAGCTGACTAATCTGAATAAGTGTTTGCAGACCCAAAGTAATGTGAAAGGTGTTTTACTCATACTACAGCTTAATAAATGGGTCCACTCAACCCCAAACAAAATAATATGTATGCATAATGAGTACACTGGGGAGCTGACAGACGTTTTAAGGACCTGGACAAAGCATACTCACAAAAGACAACACTCATGAATTTAAACAATTTAGTCCCAATGCAAATCAAAGTTGCACACAGTTGATTTAACAGTTTAGACTGAGGCATAAGCAAAATCCAAAATATAACCTTACCTAAAACTTGTAAGATTACATATTTGCCTGTTTCTGGTTGGGCACTCAAGACTTAACTAGATAATGATTGTTATTACAATGATACAAACATTTATGTTTTTAAAAAATGCATGTTTTTGCAAAAACATTTCAAATGTTTAGATAATGACTATAATCATCAAAACATTTATTTTATTCTCATTCCACTCCCTTTCCCCCAAACAAGCACACTCTCAGATTGAATAGGGCTCTATATGCAGTTTCATACTGTCCTACATATTTAAGAATACTCAATGACAACTGCAGCTAAATGTTGAACTAATAAGGCAATCTCCGTATGTCATTTAATAAATTGCACCAGCAATAGTTGGATAATAACCAACTAGGGGTAGGAGTCATAAAGTAACTCACAATAAGATACAATGTATGATGCCTACAATAACGATAGTATCACAACACAGCTAATCTGGGATAATTAATACATTGCAAGACAATCATCTATCATACATCATAATATGTGTCTAACTGAAGAACACAAGTTGCCTTTAAAAAAGGTACAAATTCTATATTTATACACTGTATTGTGTCAGTCTCACAGAATCTGACATGAACTTAGATGAAACAATGTATAAAAAAAGCACGTAGAGTTTTATCTTATTGCTTCTTTATCACACACACTGACTGCATCTTGTCTGTGTCCATGTGTGGCAACATTCTAATGTAAAATAGTCTATAACTATACTATAAGGATAACGACAAAGGAACAATATGGCTCATCAAACTGGTTTCAATCTGTGTAAATTAAAGTTTATACCATAAGGAGTTCTGAAGTTGTGACTCAATATTTAGTCAAAATGTCAGGGAATCTGTTTAGTGCACCTGCATAAAAAAAAACAAAAAACATTTACATTTGGTGCCAGGGTATCAATAATCATATCATCCCACCCCTGTAATCAATTAAACATTTTTTACCATTGCCGGTTCAAGGTTCATGATAATTCATTTGTCATAATACAATACAGGATTGTACAAGGAAATGCAGTCATTTACTAATGGATACTTCAATCTTAGTTCTTAGTTACTCTGAATCACCCCCATGACGGTGGAATTTCCCATTTGTGAATCAGCCCTATTGCTTTGGTGTGGAAACGCCACTGGTCTTACTGCACATCCTGATATGTTTTCTTCGCATTTGTGTTTTTTAATTCCAGAATTAGATATGCTCCATTTGTGCAAGACAAGCACATTTCAGGTGCCATTACACATAACAGCTTGAATGTTTTTCATTCTGTGAGGTGTTTGGATTTTTTTGTTTTTAATGGGCTACAATAATTAGGCTACCAAAAAACTAAAATGTATGCTGTAAGTTTGAGAGTATCGAGATAACATTTTTTTGTGTTAAATCAATAACCTTTTGTATGTAGACACAATGAAGGCAAATGTAATAATAGCAATACAGGTTTAAGGGGGAAAAAAACATGCATGTTAGCAGAGATTACACATTGTGTGCTCTTATGAATAGGCTACAAGTATTTGTTTATCTGTACAAGCACAATTTTACACCAGTTGTACTTGTAATCACTTGTGTTCTTTAATTTGTAGGCCTACCCAAGTACTACTGATAATCTGCTGAATATCAGGGTCCCTTAGTTGTGAATTTGGGGACGTCTGTGCCCAAATCTTTCCAGCTCTGGAGATAGCAGCACTGTGGAATGGTTCGTACTCAAGGAAACTCAAAGGAAATGTGACCCAGCTGAAGTAGACGCATGTTTAAGTCAAATACAGTGTGCTGAGTCAAACTGATGTTGAGAAACGTGGCACAATAATTACCTTAATTTCAAATTTGTTCTTGCAGAGTGGAGAACTCAACATCTACTACAGATATGTGACGGCCAAAGTGCACGTTGACAGCCGCCTAACATGATTGCCTGACCCATTGTTGTCACTCAATCCGTGCATACGCATTTAGTGTTGCTTGAAATTTCTTTATGCATATTAATATTAACTAAACATACTTTAAGAGTAATATATCGCTCTGTTATCTAGCGCTAAGAATGAAAACAATTATTTTGTCATCAGGCATGCCTAGAGACAGCTGAGCGGGGCTATTAGAAGGACCCAAACAACATGTACCGGAAATTTTGAGAGCATGAAGTAAACATTGGCGTTAACGCTTAAATAATCTGACTTTCAGCGCATCCAGGTACTGTAATTTACACCGCATGTTGTATAAAGATGGTGAATATAAAACAGGTCATTTTAGAGCAAGCTAACCATTCATATTGTAGCAATGTGACGGTCCATTCTCTGGTTAGCTTATGTTGTTTAACGAAACCAAGCTTCCAGTAACTTACATCCTAAAGTAGCGTTTATATTTATTTCCCTTGAATATAACCATTAACGTTAACGCTGACCAAAGTGTAAGTTAGGACATCAGTTTAATATTGAGTTGTGTTCCCTGTGTAAGTCTGTATTCAAGGAAGGTTGTAGTGAGCGAGAGGGGACAAGCAGTGTCATGGGTAAATTGTATCCCCGAGACAACTGCCGGCCCTTATATGATTTACTTATCATGTAACTTGTTCCAGGAATATGGCGTTGGTAAACACACTTTGCCAGCATGCCTATTCTTCTAGTTAAAAATATATTCACCACAATACTTACCAGAAATCTAAAATCTCAGGAATCTCATTCTGACGTGCATAGCCCACAAAATCTTCCGTGACACCAGGAAATGACAGTTAAATTGACTGCGTCAGTTACGTGATGTGGCTCATGTCCCTTAAATCCTCACTGCAAATACGTGCTCTTACTCTGTTCACAATACTGTTGAACAAATAGCGTTCAAGCATTTCCTAAAGTGTTGCTGTGTCTCCACAAACTCCTCAGAGTGGATAAAATGAACAACATGTCCCCTGAGGTTGCACTGCACCGTATCTCACCTGAGTTGCGGCCACTGCTATGCAGCGTTGTACGGAACGGCCGTGTAGGACTCGACTCCACAAACTGTCTCCGTGTCACAGACCTCAAGACTGGGTGAGGACTAACTGTGAACCACGCGTTTCTTTTTGTTAATGTGACACACCGGGTTATGCTGCATTCAAAATATATGAACATTATGAGGGGATGAGTGTAGTGCAAACCCTGCAAACATAACATTATTTTTGCTTGGCTAAATATTTACTCTCTCTCTCTCTCTCTCTCTCTCTCTCTCTCTCTCTCTCTATATATATATATATAT
>CAEMYA010000447.1:308380-321007 GCA_903131615.1 Diplodus sargus
ATATATATATATATATATAAAACATTATTTTTGCTTGGCTAAATATTTACTTTCCAAAAGTCAGGGAAACTTAATTTAGGTTCTACAAAAGGGTAATTTAAGCTCAAGCATAACAGTAGCTTTAAATGCAGCATATTTGTAAGATCAGCGATCCAATTTTACCTGGAGATATTTTCCAATGTATATTTTCTACAAGGACATCTGAGATGCTGTCATACAGTATAGGATGATAATTGAAGAGATCTGTAATGACAGCTTTGTTACACTTGTTTTTTGTTATGAGATTTTTCAGTGGACTTCAAATGTTGGCACTTTGTACTCAACAATTTACTATTTTAGCACTTTATACTTACAAACAATTGTTTGTGCAGTTGATCTTGGGACCTGTAACTGTTTTTAAATTCCAAGTGACCAATCTGACCTTGTCCAAGTGACCAAGTGACATCCCGACTTGTTCAAGTCAGTAATGCGTTTTTTCAAATCTAAGCTAGCTCCTTAGCTCCCATTTTAGTGTTGTCTAATGGGTGTATCAAACAAGTCCTATTAAAATGGACCCAGAAAAGTCATCATTCATTATCAATCATGAGTGCACTTAATTAAGAGGCTATGCCAAAAGACAAATCTGATTCACAAAACTTTCTACATCACTAAAATTGGTAATTCTGTTTTCTGTTCTGACTGATCAATTTTGGCCATTCAGTACAGCAAAATGATTATTGTATTTTTGACTGGACGATTTGTTCACATTTCAGAAAAACTATGATAAATTCATTCTGAACCAAACTCATGAATGATTTTTTTGACAAATGGGTTCTACTCATTCCATCATAGAAAAATGAGAGTTGTAGAAATCACTGGAACTCAAGACTGCCATGATATGCATGTTCTTAACAAGTGTATGTAAGCTTTTGACCATGACCCTATGTTATATGTTGCTCGTTTGGAAATTATTTATTCAAGGAAAATGTAGTCTATGTGTTGTCTACATCGTTTATAATACCACCGCTGCTGAGTGCTTAAGATTGAACATTTCAAAGTCATGCCCATGTTGACCTTAATGACAAAACAAAACAAAACTTTGCAGGGCATTAAAGGATTTCTGATTCTGATTCTGAGATACCAGGTATTTTAAATGATTAATTTAGCAAAAATCATCATGTGATAGAGAAATATGAAATTTTGGATGGAGTTACCATCAATTTATGTATTTATTTGTTTTTGTTTTTAAACAAAAACTGCTGGATGTGCAGGTTAAGTGCCAGAAAAAAGTTCAGTCTTGACACTTGACAGTCTTGAAAAAGTTGAAAACATTAACATGTTTGGGTTGATACATTTAGCCTTCAAGAAGCTCCTTGTTATTCTTGGAAATTAGAGCAGATACGCAACAGGCAATGAGCATTTAAGCAGACAGGCAGCTGGATGTCCCATGGGTGCATTGAGCGTTCCCAGCTTCAAGACCATATGCAGGCATTTTGAGTTCTGGCAGCTTTGTGAGGGGACCTTTTACTTAGAACAGAATGATAACTGTAGTGTTAGTAAAACACTAACAGTGACCAGTTTCATGGCTTTTTGGATGGGACAAAGTCATTGCTGCAATGAGTATTTGACTATCTGATTAGTCTTCAAAGATGATTTTAACTGCCCTTCTTTTCCAAAGTTTTAAAATGTCCTAATTCCATAAAATGTAAATATTTTCTGGTTCATATTATCATCTTTGACAGTATACTGAATATCTTTGGATTATATACAAAACAAGACAGTTGTGGACATCATTTGGCCTCTGAAAGTGTTTAACATTTTTCACCATTTACCAACATTTTAGGGACCAAACAGCTCATTAAGAATTTTTTTGACAGACTAATTGATAGTGCAACTGATAGTTTGTTGCAGCTGTAAAATTTTGTCATCATGTCAAATTTGCCCTTTTTTCCCACATTAAGTAATTTTAAAGGATTACTGAAGCAAATACAGATTACAGGGTTAGATCTCAGTGAAGATATGCAGTTATTTTTGTGTAATGTGGTTAAATTAACCATGGACATATTGTTTTGTTATGTGTTATATATGTGTTCTGCTGTATGCATTACATTTTTTGTTGTTTTTTATTAACTCTCATGTTCAGATGCACATCTCTGACCCCTGGTCCCTGCTGTGATCGCTTTAAACTTCACATCCCTTATGCTGGAGAAACCCTGAAATGTAAGTAAATTAGTCATTTTCCAAATAATCACACCAGCCTGATGTTGGCTGAATAGATAGCAACCGATATTTAGTCTGGTGTTTTATCTAGCTTTGATGTGTTGTTGTTATTGTTGGCTTTTTGGAAAATCTTGGGAGAGAAAATAGCAGCAAAGATTTCTTTGCCTTATTAAGTCACAAAGTACTAATCATAGTGGGACGAGGGGTTAGCAAAGGCTGCTCACAGTCTAGCAGTATAATTGGGCATGCCTGTTAATCTTTATGTGTTAATGTATTCTTAGCAAATTAACAAGCATTTAGATGTGGAGACATGCTGATTAATTGATTTAGTTATTTTCTTTGTGCATTTGTTTGTTCCCCCATGCTCTGACAGCTTTTGAATTTGCAGGTTGGCTCCTGTGCTCAGGTTGATTGATTAATTGTCTAGACCAATGAATTTTATAAAAAGAAACATCTGTGTCGGTGCTGAATTAATTTGACTCTTCAGTTAAACCTTGATTAGTGTCACAAGATCCACTTCTGTCTCGCTGTCGGCTGGTTTGAAAATGAGAAGTGATTTCAGGTCATCACCAGCTGAAGTCACCAACTCCAGTGGATGTGTGAAATCAAAATATTATTCAACACAATTTTTAAAGAAATGTAACCAGAAGTGTACAGAACTTGAAGTGAAAAGAAATACTCTGACAAGAACTTAATTTGAGTACAAAGAGGTATGTCATGAAAATACCATGTAAACATTCTTCATCACTAAAACAAAATGCACAATTAGCTAACGTTACGATAGGAAGGTTTATAACTATAGTGACTAACTATATAGAAGCAGTAAGACCAAAAGCACCCACAGGAATGCATAAAGTACAAAAACAAGATGAATATTTTTCCTATTATGGTGCTCTGTAATCATTGAAATGATACCAGTAAACATGTTGTAGTTTGTCCTGCTGAACTTTTACTGGAAGGGTCTCTCATTTCTGAATTAAGTCGCCACATCAGAGACTCTCCCTTATGAGCATGCGTCCTACAGTGCCCAATTGGCAACATCACCAAATGCTGAGTGATTGTAATCATGGTTTAGAATGGCTTCAACTTAGTGTTGCTGGAATAATGGTGACTCATATGACCCATGTCAGGCCTGTCTTAAGTCGATGATATCAGTCTCACCATCACAGGTTAGTCTTAGTTCAAGACATGAATGTGTCAAACAGATCTAGCTGATTAGCACAAAATAATGATTTGCTAAAATACATATCTGTCTGGATAAATGCACCCAGTAGGCAATGCAGGCCACATCTGTAAGCATGATTGTTGAAACAGGTTTTTTTTTATAGCTGATGAGTCACTGAGGAGTTTTTTGAACTGATGCCTGCTCATGTCAGAGGGTTTCCAAAAGAACAAGATCTCTTAATGTGCAGCAGTCAATAATAAACATCTGCAGTTTGGGTACAATATTCCATGCTACCTTGATCAAGGGTATGTTGATAAAACTTTGTTTTTCTGACCGTAAAGATTGGTGCAAATGTGGCCCTGCTTGGGGAATACCAACCTATGTCTAGTTAGAGGAAGTAGAATTTGCTTACTTTGCAAAATTTGATAAAAACCTGTCTAGGCAGCAATGGTTGTGACCTCTGTCAGGATGTTGAAACTCGACTTGAAGAATATGTATGTCAAGTGTAAGAATATGCAATTAGTGCAGCAACCGACAAATGTTTTCCATTATTGACAAATCACTAATCAGTTACTCTCTGAAATGACAAAATATAAGCAAGTGACATTTTCAAATTGCTTCACGATCAGGGTGAATTTTCATTATTGGGCTAATCGTTAATTGAGACAGTCATGAATATCCTCACGAGTGAACTGAATTAAGCTGTCTAGTTCTTGCTGACATACAGTCCTATATTGATTTCTTGATTTAATTTGAATTGCCATGACTGAGGGCATGGCTTGCATGTTACATGCGCCACAAAGCTTAAGTTAAATCAAATGGGCGTAAATACCTTTTTCCCCCCAATCAGCCTGAGTGATTAATTGACTAATCGTGGCAATTGTTTATACAACACAGTTGTGGAATTACATGTCAAAATGTGTTTGTGGTTATGTGGGTGAGAGCAGGATGAAATTTCAGACCATTCTAAAAAGTTTTGAACACTTGTATTTTTGACTATTTTTGACCACACTTTGCCTTAAGGTAAATGCTGATGTTTCTGCAAATAACTTGATTTACCCGGAGTAAAGTCAGTGCTACATTTCTGTGGACTGGGGTTTTTTCATAGATAAAGAGTTATCTAATCAAAATCTAACCCATGTTTACTCTTAAGTTGATATAAAACCACCGTGTACATTATATCTGTTGTAGTTTAGGGAGAAGTCTTTAATTCATGGAGACATGAGATCTGTAACCCCTCCCACAAAAGAACAGGCCACTGACACGCGACATCTCTGCAGCTGTTGTACTAGTTGCTGCACCTCCCTGTGCGTTAGCCTGAGGAAGAAGCTTTATTTAATAAAGGATGCAGGGCCACAGGTTGGTGTCTGCCAGTCTATGGACCTGCCTACTGATAGCGTGCAAAAGCATGGCACACAGCTTAGCCCTATTAATGCAGGCACGGCCCCATTCCACTCTGCAGCAGTGACTAGTACTGCTAAACAACAATTTGTGGCCTTTGTTTTTGTGTACATGTTGCACCCATACAACCTTAATAGCTGAAATACTTTGAGAAAACACGCGCTGCAGTGACTAGAATACACTTTTGCGTGAGACTGTATGTACAAAGCAGTATATTAAAGCCTATGCTGTAACCTGTAAACACTTCCAAGACCTCAGTGTCCTTCTGGAACCAGGCCAGTACATCTCTGACAGACTTCCAGTGGTTTGTAATAGATTTACTGCGCATCCTGTCTTCTCCTTGGTTGACTCTTCTCCAGTGGAAAAACACTTCCATATGTTTAAGTTGGAATGGCATAAAAAGCAGAACAGAACAGTCTGGCAGCAGACAAATAGAATTGTGTAACACAATAATTAGAACAATGTGAACCAGCCTGGGCAACATGATACATGTTCATGTTTCAGTCTGTAGTTTTCTTTTCGGTCTTGTCTAAATGCACTATGCATTTTTTCATTATAGCTAAATTTGTTATACTCCTTTCCTAAACTTGATTTTAGAACTACTTGTTTTCTATATTAGAAATACCTATGCAATTAACTTTACAAGTCAGACCTGTTTGACGGTATTTGAGTGGCTTCAGTGGTAAATGTCAAGTTTGCTCGTTACCGTAGGTACTTTAATTTAAAAAAACCAGAGCGTAACAGCTGCATATCATGCTTAACAAGTCATTGCATGTCAGACTCAAGACTCACTTGGTTAAGATCCTGTCAGACTGTTCCCATTGCAGTTTCCCTCATTTCAGCACTGTTGTAAAACACAAGCACTATAAGAAAGATTTACACACTACCATTGAGAAAATTACAATTTTGGAAAAAAAAAAAAAGAACAGTCTTTCTGTGCACTTGTTATGACAGGGGGATTTTTACAGAGAGATGAAAATGAGATCTTGTGAGATGAAAGTTGATCCCTTGATACATTGTTATCAGTAGTGCACAGTGAAACCCAAGCAAGTCACATTTTGAATTCATGTTGTCTAAATTAATGTGCTAAGTCATCAATCAGGTAATCAGGTTTCCTTCCTTTCTCGTAGGGGATATCATATTCAATGCACGGTATCCAGAATTGCCACCAGATTTCATTTTTGGAGAAGATGCCGAGTTTCTTCCTGAGCCCTCAGAACTACCAGTGAGTAACTAAGCTCATGTTATAATCGTTACATTTCTTACATTTTTATTACATTAAAAATGTGGTTTATTGCAGAGTGAATATATGCTTTGTTTTTTTATTCTGCTGCACAAAAAACATGTTCCAAATGTTTTCATTTTGCTGTTTCCCACTTTTTAAAGCTGCATCTTTGTATTCATTCCCTATATTGCATGGCACTTATTTGGTCCTAAATGTCAGACAGATGTCTCAGATGCCGATCACACCTTCACTGATCCCAGCAGCCAGAGGAAGTTGAAGCAGTGCCACAATCAGTCTTTGTAAAGCAAACTAACAGTTTGCTGCCACCATGGGTGTGTGATGTTGGATAGCTGGATATGTTGCAATAATTGACAGTTGTATTTCATTATGCCATAAAATCTGTTTTGACTCACTGGTTATCTGCAGATCAGGTAATCTCTGTTAAGCCATGATTCACTAGCAAGCTAACCTAAACAGGACAAAGGGGCTGCACTAGTTTCTGTAGGTCATATCTGCTAACTACTCTGTAGGAAAAACAGTATAGATTAGCCAGCACTCAGATGATTGACATTAACAAAAGTAGATTCAAGAGATTGTGAAGTTAGTGGTAATGCCAGGCTTGCAGAAAATGCACCAGGTGGGTAAACGCATGACATTTATTCGCTCTTAGCCTTTATAATTAGAACTTTGATTTGTTTCAAAAGAGCTTGTGTCCACTTTTAAAGTAAATGTAACTAAATGTAACCAGAAAATGATGAGATAAGAGTATATAGACTGACAGTAATTATGTGTCTAGTATGAGAAAACAGTTTTTTGAGGGCTGATTGCATCAGCACTGTCTAGTTTCAAAGAGGTGTGGTTTTAATGGTTGTATATTAACACAAGCTGCCGCATCTGAAAAAGTAGTTACAACATGATCATACAGTTAAATCCAGATAATCTGCAGGCCTCATTTAACCACACCTATTTTTTTGTCCTGAGCAATTATTTGAATGGTTGATCCTGCATTTTTTTTTTCTTACAGAAGACAATAAGAATATTCAGTACATACTTTGTACTATATTTTCCAAATGGGTTACTTTACAGAGGACTCTTCAAATCTATTTTAGAATTTATTTTAACTGGTCTTGTGGAGTGTGATCAACAGTTATTAGGCAAACAAGTAACGACAAAACACTAGGTACAAACCCTCATTTGTTTTTGTATGCTCCTCCTTGTCAGAAATCCAGGTTCCTCTAAAAACGGGACACCCCCCTTAATGACACAAGCATGTAGCACAAACATAGCAACAGCAAAATAGACATTTCTACCTACTCAAGAAAGCTGTATTCACTTCATTTCACAGGACATACACGCCTATCCACCAGCCTGATTTGTTCAGCTTTACCAAACATAGGATACCCTACTTCCTAAAAGTGAAACTCTCGCCAAAATGCAACCTAGGCTTTTTTTGTGAATGTATACGAGTCAAACCTTCGTGTAAAAGCATAATTACGACGAAAGAGGAACTTTTAAGATTGACCGTATTTTCGTTTTCGGCTCAAACTCATTTTCAATGGGAGTGCATGGGGCACTTTTACGCTAGCATCAAAACTATTTTTAAAACAGTAAGAAGGCTCAACACAACATGAAACTTTGCTTGTGGTATCACCAGGGTCTCTACACATAGCTCAACTGAACCACATACACTCCACCCAGACGTGTCGCTCCTCGAGTACGTCTGGGCTGCCATGATGACAGCTAGAGGAAGAAGCTACTGCTGACGTGAGTTCTTTTTAGTAAACTCTGTGTGCACAAACAATGTTCACAATTCTCGTGTTCATGTGTAGAGACCCTGGTGATACTACAAGCAAAGTTGTAGTAAAAAGCGCAAAAGTGCCACATGCACTCCCATTGAAAATGAGTTTGAGCCGAAAACGAAAATACGGTCAATCTTAAAAGTGCCTCTTTCATCGTAAATATGCTTTTACGCGAAGGTTTGAGTCATACACATTCACAAAAAAAGCCTAGGTTGCATTTTGATGAGAGTTTCACTTGAACATTGACACCGTGGCTGCCCGATCCGCACTTATGCGCATAGAAGGAATCTTGCAGTCCGACACAGATTGGGTAATAAACATAAATAATGAGGTTCAGAATGACTATGGATACACGTTATTCCTCAAAAGACTTTTTGGTATTGCCAGTATCAGGCCTAACATGCTCGTTCGACTTAGTTTCATCTTAATCAGTTCAATGAATTACTTTGTTCAACTTTGTAAAATAAGTGAATGTCTGTTGGCTGACTCAGTACAGTGTTGACTGAAGACATTAGCCGTTTTTAGACAGAGCACCAAGCCACCATTTTGCCCGTCCTTTTGGCGGCTCGGTCCGCGGTTTTAGACAGAGGACGACAAATTGGGGGTCTGTTTTGGTCCACCGATTTTCCGCCTCGGAGGGTACACTTATTTCCGCCTTGACTGCTAACTAAAACCGTGGCTGAAATGTGCCAGCCGTGGGTAAGATGGGCGGAGGTGTCAATGACCTGCACTGTTGTGCGACCCACAACCGAGGAGTTTTAAAACCAGGAAACAGCTGATCACAGCAGTCAGTCCATCACTTCATCCACATTAAGATGAGCAACTGGACAGCCGCTGAGATCCAGCAGATGCTAGCGTCTCCTTGGTCTCTGTAGCTGTTTGGTTGTGTTAGCTAGTTGTTGTAGCGCAAGCTAGTAGGAATGGTTGCTACTTTCAAATTAAAAGCCCCCCTGCTAAGAACCCAGTTCTAAACTCCGATAGGGATAGATGTTGCGGCGCGATGCTGCCTGAAAAGTTCGATATTTTCAACTTTATTCACGTCGCTTCAGACGCGCCACCTCAGACGCGCCGCCTCAGACACTCCCGACGCCCCAGACGCTCCAGACACTTCAGACGCTTCATTCACTCCGCGCTACACGCTCCATTCGCGCCACCGCCGCCTGAATCACGTGTCATCGCGCCATGTACATTGATTTTCAATGTAGAGTTGCCGCTCAATTCGCGTCTATCACGTTTGGCCTAAACGCCCCTTTTACGGCTCCCTTTTAGAAAGACAGGCCGGCAAATTGCCGCCTTTACCTTGCCGCCTTTTCTATCTAAAAAGGGCTATTATCAGGCCTTGATAGGGACAAGCACTATATGGAGTACTTCCTTGTTGTGTTGTTAAGCTGCAGTTATCCAGTGCTATTTTTGAAGTATCCTAGCATGGAGAAGCTAAATTCCCCTGCTTGTGTCAGAGTCTGGGAGAAGAGAGGGGAGTATTGCTCACCGTCTCTCAAATCCAGCTGTGCACATAAGGGGAAGTACCTCTGCTGAGCCAGTGCTTGGCAGCCCATGGCTTGTTTATTTTTCTCACTTATACTCTTGCTGTGTTTTGCTGTTCATGCTTTCATAATCCTCCTTCGTCTGTCTGTCAGCCTGAGACCCCCTCTCCTACTCCCTCCTTTATCCTGTACATTTTCAGTAAGTACAAACCCCCTGAAACTCTTTAAAAGACGGAATTCCCAGCAGTTCCTTAGATTTCACCCATTTACCCTGGGGAATTTTTACTCTCAGCTGACCACTGGCTGTGTGAATTAAGAAAGAATCCTCTTAAAACAAATGGACCTGGATAGTTAAAGGAACATGTGACCTATTTGTTTAACAAATTAGAAGATTGTACTGATTAATAAAAAATAAAACAAAATATTGTGTTAATGATAATTCAATTTATCTTGACAGATAGAATCCTTGAGGAATGCAGTTCACTTTTGTCCTTCAGTAGCGATATGTTTCTAGCCTTTGTTATCCACAGGGGATAAACATTAGGCTAATTTTAGGTCCTCTCTCAGTGGTTGGTTGAATTCTTGATGTCTCAGCAACACATTGCTCTTGTTTACAGCCGACCAAGGGTATCATTAACTTCTCTGTTTAGCCTTATGTTTTCCCCTGCTGTCACCAAACCCTGAGTAGTTAATTATCCATGTTTCTGTTTAGAGAGAGAAATATATTGCTGTGGCAAAATAATTGTTTTTTGTATTTCGTATTTAACATAAAATCATGGCTCCAAACACTGCTTGCATGCCATCTTTATACAAGGTATAGCCACTCAAACATGGAATATTAAAGCAGCAATAATGAAGAAATCCTCAATCCGTAGTGAGTCCTTTTTAACATTTAAACCACAATGCATGAGTAATGAAAGAGACTTTAATACTACTGCTGATGATGAGAGGCCACATGTCCCACAAATAAACCTTTTATGGCAGAATAGTTCCATGAGCCATGGAATATGAGCAAAGTCTACCACAAATTTATTGAGGTTCATTGTTGCTAGGGTGCAGGGGTTCATTGTCAAGTGCAAATGTAGGCTAAATGGCATCCAGACTGTTGCTAATTGGCCACCAGAGCAGTTTTCCAATTCAGAGTGCTTTGATTCACATACTGTAAGGCTTTTTTACTCTGGTCATTCATGTTAAGTGTCATACTAGCTTCATGAATATAATTTTGGGTTTCGGGCTGTGGACCATCATTTGCCGGTAATGGGTTTATTTTGGGCCGAGTGGAGACATTGTTCCTTTTAACATGGAAATAAATCTGAGATTGACCAATGATTGCCCCCTTAACTTTAATCATCACTTGACCACTCTGACACATAACAGCCTAACCTCAAGATTTCATTGATCCAATTGGTAGTTAAAGGCGGCTTATCAGAGATTACTTCATTGTGGTGAACATGTACAGACTGTAGTTAAAGTTTTAAACGATATAAACCATGTAATGTTGGTTTTACCATGGGAACGGAATCATTGTAAACCCAAATCAATGTGGTGGGTGACTGAAAGGGACTGCTATGCTGACCTAATCTACTGGCCTCGTGCACAATAGCATACAGTATGGGTACTACACGGTTGCAATCTAATAAAGTATTACAGTTAAAACTAATTGCCTGGAGAAGTAGTTGGATTTGTGAGAGCGCGCAAATGCAATGTGGCCAAATGCAAAGATGTTGAACAAATCAGCATCCCTTAAGGAATTACTGGCAAGCAGCTACAGCCAGGTCTTGGGTGTGACAGCAGTTGGAGAAAAGGCTGTTCGATTGAAAACAAAAATGCAGACTCCTCAAGAAGTTAGCATAGCTGCTATAGCATCAGTTATGTCAGAACATGAGTTTATTTTATTGAAAGATTAGAAGATACAGTGCTGAAAGCTTTTCTCAACAGGGTGATTTGATATATATGTGCTCTTTTCTAAACTGGATTTAGTAAGAGTCTGATTTACAGTACCAACTGGCTCCGCTGTTGATGGTGCTTTTCAACTGTTGATCTGGCTGGTTGAAGTTAGCCTGTGATAGATGGTGATAGACAAATGGTTTGTCCTATCACCTGCCAAGTATTTTTTGATTGCGCCCTTTTCCAAACAGTTTCTACATCTTTCTAGATGGTTCTGTGTAATAAATCATCTGGCGCATCAGATTTTAGATGCAATTGATTGTGTTAACTTATGCAGAGGAATGTTTCTTATATTTTGTCCACCCAGTCTATTAATGAGGGTTAGGTTTTCTCACCAATTTCTCACCCATACTTTAAAATTTCACAAGAACTATTTCTAGAGTCTTTCCACCATGGTGACAACACACCTTTTTCCAGTCAGTTTAACAGCCTAATAACAGTTAAGGCTGTGTTCTACTATGCCTGGGCGGAGGAGCATGAGCCCAAGGCAGAGGAGTTTGGAAAGACGTGTGTTCACCAAACATAGTGATTGGAATTCAGCAGTGTAGGGCTACTCATTAGTTGCTGAAAAAACTAACCAGAAAGGAGGAATACTTGGCAGGAAGTGAGGGAGGGAAGGTGGAGAGCAGTACTACCTAAATCGCTTACGTAAAACATGTACTCTTGCATAATGTGGTTCTTTTTTCTTCCCTAATTCAGTAACTGACCTTAGAAAGGAGTTTAAGTTCAACTTAACATTTCATACAAACATTTGCATGAAGTACTTTGATGTTAACAGGGCTCCAGAGTGCGACCATTTTGGTCGCATATGCGACCAAAAATTTTAAGAGTGCACCTAAGGATTTTTCTAGGTCATCTAAAATATATAAATGTACTTTGCAAGCACATCATGTCTCTGTGTTCTCCTGTGACTAAACTGACAAGCATGGTAGATTATTATCTTGGTCTAAACCAATAAGAGACAGAGTTTGGGCGGAACTTTGCCTCAGATTGGCTGTGGTCACTGCTCTCCGTTGTGTGTATTTAAAATTTGCGAGCGGCAAAACAAAGCAAAAAAAAATGCGAGCGAGCGACCTGAGCGCCACAGCAGCGGAAGGGGGACATAAAAGAAACAAAATGAGGCAAAATGAAGAGGGGCTTAAGTATTGAAAGTTTTTTCACTAAACAATCTAAGCCGACAACCACCCCTGCTGCCATTCCCCCAGTTCCTGCTGAGATGCCAAGCCCCGGTCCTTCGGCGGCATCAGACTCGGAACCAGAGGAGACAACCGAGTCAGAAGCCCTTTTTAGATAGAAAAGGCGGCACATTTGCTCCAAGGTAAGAGTGGCAATTTGCCAGCCTGTCTTTCTAAAACCGAGGCGCAATATTCCTCCTTTTCCAAAAGCCGCCTCTGAGGTAGGCGTAAA
>CAEMYA010000447.1:335081-364821 GCA_903131615.1 Diplodus sargus
ATTTATCTCTATTTATCTTTGTGTCTTTTTCTCAATGTCTCTCACTTTCTTACTCTCTCTCTCCCCTTGTCTCTCTTTCTCTTATCTGTTCATTTACCATTTTCTCTTTCTCTCCCTTATCTCTTGTTCTCTCTTCACCCGCCACCCCCACCTCTTAGACTGCCTGCATGCTGGAGGACCTTGCTCTCTGGCTTTTTCCAGTCTGCCCTCTGTTTGTGAAGGGAAATGATGGTAAACATAAGGGAAACAGCAATCCCCATCAGCCTCACATCAGCCCTTATTCCCAAGTCTCCGAGACCTGGAGCACTGAGACTCGTGTCTCTCTGCAGGCTTTCACAAGAGTCAACCAAAGTCATATTTCACAGCCACTGCTGGTCATGATAGAATTTTGAGTTGTTCTTATTTTTTTTACCTGTGTGTCTTGAGACAGGACAGTTTATACACTCACACATGCTGTCATTTGGTGGAGGTTTCTATGCAAAAAAAAGCAAACAAACTGACACCTTTAACCAGTGGGTGATGGTAGCAGTGTAGCCACTGACACAATGTTGTCAAAGGAGAACTGTGTGTAACATTTAGTGATGTTATTAGAGACAACATTTTGGATGTACATTCCTGTCACCCTTATCATATTCTTTGCTTTACATGTGCATACACAATCTCACAGTATTATGCTGTATTTGGCAGCTAGGGGTATACATAGTATCACCATGGGAGCCCTGGAAGACTAAGGAAGAGTATCGACTTGCAGAGAGGAAAGTAATGAACGTCAGCCCACACCTTGTCCACCTACGCATTACAGAGGAACGGGATTATGAGGCCTATAGGCTGGACTCTAGAACACAAATGTACTGTACGCCAAACCGATGACCTGAATTTTCTGTTTGACAGTCGTCATGCAATTAGTTCTGTCAGTGTGAACGCCATCTGGAGTCAAGTCTTTCTTGCATTGCACATTTCTGTGTTCCAAGTAATTCCATACTGGTGTGGAGCAGTTGAAATGCATTTAATCCACTCCTGCAGTACATCGTGCCTGAGCAGACAGATATACCCTATATTGTGTGTCCTCTGTAAAGGAACATTGCAACTGCAAGATTGTGAAGTTGTGACACACAGGGCCAGATTTACAGCAGCTTTTGCACCTGTTTTCAATAGTAAATGTTCATTCAAACACATGTATTGTAACCAGTGCATCAGGATGGAGTCTCAGTCAATTTCCACAAGATGCTTCTTTATTCTTATTTAAAGTATAGATATTTATGAAATGATACAATATCTAATACGGTCACACTTATGCGGAAATTCTGGTGCTTCATTGGCTAAAACGTGAACACATTCAAGGAATTTGTCTATTTTTATTTTTTTCTCAATGAAGACATACAGCAGGAGTCCACCCTAGGCTTATTTGTTTTTGCTGATATTGATCTTTAGGTGGATCTACAAGCTCTCTTATTAGTCATCTGTACTGCTCTGTAGTCTCTGTAATAGTCTCAAAGGCATTTTTCTTCTGGAAATTATTCACTGGAGTCATATGTGATAATATAGTGATTGCTTCACCAATTTACTAATAACTACATGTACTGCCATGTATTAAAGTCTTTTGAAGTCTACACTTCAGAGGCAGATTTGGTTGTAAACTGCAACCCAAACCTCTGATGTGTGGAGGCATACAGCCACGCTGTAACCGTAACCCTAACCCAGGTGGAGCTGTACTGTGGTCAAAGTAAGAATTGTGTTATAATTTTTTTTTAAATTATTTTTCTTTAGGTTAGTTATCTCATTGAAATCCTAGCATTCAACTGGTCTTACTGAGCTCTCCTTGACTCACAGAATACATCTGGAAGGCAGCGCCAGTTTCAGTCCAATCATGATTCTTAAATTAACTGCCGCCTCAGCAAATCAGGTGCTGAATACATGCAGCTTGTGGCTCAAAACTCAAAGAAACTCAAGCACACATTCACAGCTTTACTCAGTAAATTTGGCAGTTTTTCTAAATGATGAGCAGAATTTGCTAAGTTCTTGCTAAGAGTCAGTGTTGATGCAGTGTAGGTGCAATGTACAGAGTTGTCCTGTTAAGTCGGAACCTGGCTCAGCTTTTTGCCATAATTTAATTTAATGTAATCAGGCAAGCACTGTGGAGGCCAATAACATTTCTGAAAGTGTGCATTCTTGCTTTCCCACTGTTTACTGTACCATGTTATCAACGCAAATGAAGATCTGGTGGATCTGTTACTTAAACTGAAAAAATCCATTATTTAAACTCAGGGCCGTTTTTGGTCTGACGCCCACCAAGCCTTCAAAATGACTTCAACCTACAAAAGCTGGTCTTTCTTGACTAGAACTACTTCGAAAATAAAAAAAGGCGATGCTGTTCAGACAGAATATAAGCCATCAGCCAGGTGCTATAGGTAGAGGTCAGACTGTTGACCCTGATTTGAATCAAGCTACTCATCAAATCCATGGATGTCCTTGCTTGAGGAGGGACAGTTTGGCACTGAAGCGGAAATCTGTTCAGACGTAGGCTACTGTGCACTGCTAGTGAATGCCGAGATGTTGCTGGTGGGCGCAGAGCTGTGGAGGACGACTGTTACCTGAAGCGAAGCATCCGCATGGTCTGAGCTCACCACACTGGACATGTTTACCTTCCTGCATGGACTGCCCAGCCTCAGGGAGGGGGAAGGAATGCATGTTTATTTATTTATTTATTTTTTAAAAGGGGGCTGCCCATCATACTCAAAATGAAAGAGTTGGAAGGACACAGAGCGGAGATGAAGGGAAGATAGTGAAATGGACACAGATGGATGTTGGCAGTTCTTTTTTAAAGGGCATGTGTTCCTCTTGGGCATTGTTTTAGTGTCTCATCCTTTGATCGTACCTTGACCTGTAGGTTGTCACCTGTTTGAAGTTGCTTTTACTCATATCCTCTCATTTAGCATTGGCCTTTGACCTCCACTGCTCGGCCTATTTGTTCATATTGGTCAGGTCGTTGAGAAAGGTCTATGGTTAGAGTATAATGTGTCTCATTTGTTATTGTCTGCTTCAAAAATGTATTCTGGAAGAGATTAAAACATAGTACATATTACAAATGATTGCATAGGCTTGTTTTTCTTATGCTGTAAAGTTGCCTCACACTAACCAGACAATTCTTTTCGTGCTTTATGCTCCTCCATGATTCTCCAAAAACAGCAAATTAATTTTCCAATTACAGCTTTGACCTTTAAGACATAAATGTTGATTAAGGTTGTCAGTCATCCAGGTCATGGCAATTCTGTGTGCTATATCTCAGGCAACTGCAATTTCAGACAGTATAGCACTTAGAATTTTTGTTAAATGTGTTCCTCTTTCATCATGCTGTCTTTTCTCTCTATCCATCCTTGCTCAGTAGAGTATGTATGTGCAGCAGCGGCTTGCCTCTAAATGTCCTCACTGATCTGAATGGAGTGACGCCACATTCGTGACTGAGCCCTCTGCTCTCGCTTCACTTGAGCTTTGTTTCCCCCACAAGCAGTGAACCATGTCACCAGCTCTATAGCGCGCATGTGTGTGTGTGTGTGTGTGCGTGTGTGTGCTATGGCGTTAAATCGATGTCAAAACAACCAGAGAGACACGCACGCACGCATGATTATTTTGTTGTGCGTGCGTGCGTGCGTGCGTTTGTGCGTTGTTACGTGCAGATTGTATTTCACGCGCAACAAAAAGCTGCGTACATATGAAGCGGCGTGTGCACGTCTGTCTGTCACCGTTTGACAAATGTTGTTGGGCGTTCACACACACGTGCGGTCGTCGATTCTGATGCTTCGCGGCCGGAAGTTGATCTGCACCGTGCGCACCAGTCCGCGTACATGAACGTGTCGCGTAGTTGGCCTTTTCATTTTAATCAACCAGGGGAGGCAGCAGTAAGCCATACTTGCCGGAAATTCAAAAGAAGAAGAAGAAGACGGAAGATGAGAAAGGTGACTGGGAAATGGTTAATATTTACGTATAAATACATAGGTCATTTGTGTTGTGTAAGTTTAAAAGTAGAGTCTGGAGTATTGCTTGTTACAGTTTGTAAACAAAACATTGAAACTGGGCCCCTCCTCTCGGGCTCAACTGTGTAACGTTAGCCTCCTGCCCCTGACAGCAGCAGTTACCATGACCACAAAGGTAAGGAAATACAGTCCGAGAGAAGCGCTGGTGCCTCCGTCACCAACACCGTGAGCCTCCGGTGTTATGTTGCTGTTGTGGTCAGCTGGGAAGACGGTGTTAGCGGCGGATGCTAACCGCTACCGCTAGCCAAAGTTAGCATCGAGTTAGCTCACCACCACAACAGTCTACAGTCTAGGCTTTAGTTGTCAGTGACGGGAATCGGCCAGCGGCTCCAGCGCATCACTCAGGCTAAATTCTTTTTCTTTGCCGTCCTGACTGCTGCTGCTGAGAGAGAGAGACGTGCTAGCACCATCCATGCCTAGCACTCAGCAGCATCAGAGACAGCTAGTGGGGCTAACGGGAGGGCTACACACAGCCACCACCACACAGGACGCAGGAGAAGCCAGGTGATGATTAAGACGGGTTTCATTTTTAAAAGTCTAGCGTTTATTTTGGGCAAAAACCTCAAGACTCAACTTTTTAACAGGGTTCATAAAACTCATTCTGTGCCTTAGACAAGATAATAAGGTATTAAGCACCAGAAACCCCCTGCTGTCGAAAAGAGCCTCCGCAGAGTGGGTTGATGCAGCAGGTGGAAAATGTATATTGTTAGTGCTGCTAATCAGTTAGCTTGTTAATGCTTATTAGTTGCTAATAGTAAGAACTCTCCTACATGTGCTTGTATTATTGTTGTATATTGGCTGTTGTGAATTAAGCTGAATGATTCATTCTTATTTCTATTGGTTGTTTACCATTCCTGGTACTGTATAGTTAACCATGTACCTGCTGCTCTGATAACTGCTTTTTATTCTCTGTTACAGAACCACACAACTTTCATATACCCTCCACACACACATACTCATCTGTCACACTCACACCATCAACCATTCCTAATCAGCAATTGAGAAACTAAAAGGAACTAAAACTAAAAGGACTAAAAGGAACTAATTTTAACCCAGCGGCCAGAAGTGATTCAGTCCAGTTTGCCATACAGTCCTTAGAATAAATCTCCATAACACATTCGCAACATGTCTTACAACGAGAGAAGGCCACCAGATAACACAGTCACCAGTTAAACCCACCGGGGGATCATGACATTGTGGGAAGACAAGCTATCAGACTGCACATCAATTCTGAATCAGGTAAGCAGTATCTATGTGATCTTTGAACCCAAATCATGATTGTGAACTTTTAACATTATAGTTTAACAACAGATCCACTCAGACACATGTCACACTGGTGAAAAGCACCTATAGAACTGAGTTTTGAGAGCTTCAAAAAAATAGTATTGCCTGTAACGTTGTGTCTGGTTTTCACCATTTTATATACCTACACTAAGCTTTTTCATGTCAGGTGTATTGTTGATACAGGGCTAAACCAGGGTTTGACAAAAGTTGCCAGTGTCTGATTCTACACCCGAACACAGCAAAGTGGTCGGGGCCTGCAGACCGACCCAGTTACACCTGCAGCGAGCAGACAGAGGAAGAGGCGTGTGAGATCCACGGGGAAAGGAGCAGGAGAAAGAGAACAACAGCTGTCACCAGCAGACGGGCATTGACTGTCGGACTAATTGAAATGTGAGTTTATAATCTGCCCTAGGGATGTAATGAGATCAAAATCTACAGTATTTGCCGTCATTTCATACCATACATGTTCACAATAATATTGAGACACTTTTGTTATCACGATATTGTGGTATTACCGATACGTTACATCCCTACTCTGCCTCCATTGTGCGAGTAGTGATCCCTGGTCGTGGAAAGTTATTGCGAATGTGTGTAAAAGTACAGTGACTGAAGTCCTCCCCCCCCCTCCCCACATGACAGCGTAAGAGGCCGGCGACCAAGGACGGTGTGACAGCAGTGGTACCAATGACGAGAGTGATGTTGGCCCAAGGTGACGGTGAAAAGTTGATACTCTGCCCCATCGTGTGAGCAACGATCTTAGGACGTAAATGAAGTGGTGTGCATGTATTGGGTTTAAAAGTGCAGTGACTGCCATCTCGTTTCCCCCACAGCTCCCGAGTCTGCGCCCGGCAGAGGACAGTGTGCAAGTGGAAGTTTAGCGGTGGGCGTGGAGAATCGGTGTTACCAAGTCACCACAATAACAGACCCCTTCCCCCCAGACCCCATCCCATAATTTCTGTGAATAAATATTGTTTTAAATGCCTTTTACAGTCTCCAAGCACTTTCTTGGTTATCGAAACACACGTCATATAGGTCAGCGTAGATGAGAGCCAATTAGGGCAAAGTCCTGACTGTCACTCAGTGGTCAACAGGTGTCATGCTGAGAAGTGCCTGCCTAAGAACTGCATGCCCGTCACGGGAACGTGCACAACTAAAAAAATGAAAATAAAATAAATAATAAAATAAATAAATACTAATAATAATTATAACTAGAACTGCAAGCAGTTATAAACGGGGGCCAAGCCCCCCTGCGCGACTCGGACCCCGCACACCGCAGAGCCCACGGAAGTTGGCCCTGAAGGATGACGGGCTCTGGGCAAAAGTGAGGACACAGGCCAACGTCTGAGCCGTGGTATTCGCTGTAATGGGAAGTGCACTGGAAGTGCAAAAGGCTGAATGTGTGCCGATTTGGATTTATTGTAATAGGCTACGCCCACATTGAGCAGTCATGACCACCTTCAAGATATGGCCTCAGGATTGGCCCTGCATCATACCGACCAAATTTGGTAAAAATGGGTGTAGCCGTTCAAGAGATATAAACTTCCCATATTTTTAGCGCCCCCTAGTGGCGAAACTTTGCAAAATTCAGCTCATCCCTTCCCAGTCTCATGGCAACCAAGGATCTCAAATTTGGTGTCAACAGCATTTAGTTTGACCGAGATATCAAACAGTTTACATTTTTATAGCTAGCTACAGAAATTTGTTTGTAAATAATTTGCGCATTTTTCGACCCAGCAAAATTCTCTTGATAACTTTAGATCAGGTCCAGCTGTACGTGCCAAGTTTCACACAGATCGGACAAAATCCCAAGGAGGAGTTCGAAAAAGTAGGTTTTCCAGTTTTTGCAATTTTGCGAAAAAAACGTTCTAACCGGAAGTGGGCGTGGCCAATCGCAAAGTGATTCAGCTCTATTCGGCGAATCTGGGGATACAAGGTTTTTGAATGTGCGACATACGGTTTGGGAGTTATAGGCAAAAAGTTGTTTTCCAAGGTCATAGCGCCCCCTGCAGGCGGATATATGTAGTTTTTTGTGTCTGAGATATTCGCAGGAGTCTGGACCAACCCTCCAAATTGCACCGCCCTCCCTTGCGTGGTTTAGCCTGCAGCACCACTTTTAGCCGGAGAAAAATAAAAATAAAAATCTTTACAATTACAATAGGGTTCCTAGCACCGCTGGTCCTAGGAAACGCATATGCTTGCATATGCGTTCCCTCGGCCCCTCGGGCTTGGCCCCCTAATAAAACTGTATCAATGTTACTAAGTTTCTGCCTGTGTTTTCCCAATAGGCTACATACTATTACACTCTCATCAGCCGGGAGTGTGTTGCAACTATTCAGGTGCAAAACTCCAGCGGTCTCAGCAGTTATCAATGAACTGTTTGCCTGCGGGGGGCGTGGTTAACTTGAACAATGTTTGTCATTGATTTTGTGTCTGTGAGAAAGCAAAGTAAAACAAACAGAATCACAACTCTTTATCTGTCTTCACTAAATACACCCCGCTTTTCCGAAATCCTGCTGTTCCAAACATAGACTTCAATTCATCGTAATGGCGGGGTTTCCCTTATTTTCATTCCGAAAAGGCTACTGGGGAAACCCCTCCATGATCACAGTCAGGTCGAGGATGTTATAGCAGACCGCCGCCAGTCATCTTCCTCCGCCTTTGACGGAGTACGCCCTCGCATCTGGCCCTGGACGTCCTCGCTGTACTTTGTGTTGTTGTATTACATCACAGACTCTGGTTTTGCCTTCGCCCCACCAAACCTGTGTGCAGGTGCTCAGGATGCAGACATTCTTCCTCGGCTCTCCCTGCTACACAGAGTCACGTCACTTCAGCCCTTTGGTGTTGAACAGCTCCGCTCGCTGTTTCACGGAGCAGGAAACTCCCTTTTGTGTTTGCCCATGGTGCCAACCGCAACTATAATAATTAACTTGCATGTAAATTCACAAAGAAGCACAGCTGGAGACGCTAACAAAGTCAGAGACAAGAGAGACAATGAATGAAATCCTGCGAAATGATGTGCGGTCAATATGACCGCTTATGGCCGAAATAGGTAAAACAAATCATATTTTCTTTTCCTTTTCTGTAATTTATATGAAAAATATTTTAGACTTTTACACTTTTAGAAAAATGGTTAGAAGTCTGTAATGTTTGCATTTTGTTATTTACATCACAGATTGATAACTTAATTGTGATAATGTTCAAAGTTATTATTACTATTATTATTATTATTATGTTTATTATTATTATTATTATATCCGTTGTGTGACAGTGGAGCGGAGGGTCAGCAGCTGGATTTTGCACGCATGGTCAGTATTAGTAGGTGTTTGAGGTTTATTACGTTTGCGGACATTATTACATTCAATGTAATAATGTAACAGCCTTTGCGTGCGCACAGTTTGCGTGTGTAGGCAGGGGCCTGTGGTCATGATAATCCCCTCTATGGCTATAAGAGATGAATACACAATCAATTCCATGTAGTTTTTATTGAATCAAAAATACATAGGTAGCCTATTATCTGATAAAATAGACCCACTGTAAAAAATAACCAAAAAGGCTGCAGGGCGACTGGGTTGTGGGTCAGCATGTCGTCTTCTCCTCTGCTTTAAAAAAAAAAAACTGAGCAGCACTGCTCAATCCACTCATACCTTGTGAACCTTCCACAAAGACAAGTTATGTTAAAACGAACGAGCAGAGGGGTCATTCCCCGGCAGATCGCACCCATGGGCCACAGTTTACTTCAGAGTTGTGCGAGTGCGGCTGGAAGTTGGGATTCCAACCGCAAAGCATCAGAATCAGCAACCGCGCGTGTGTGTGAACACCTAACAACATTTGTCAAACAGCGACAGACAGACGTGCACACGCTGCTTCATACGTACGCAGCTTCTTGTTACGTGTGACAGAGTTTGCGCACGTCATTTCCACATACGCGTAAGCGCGTGACAAAAATGTTCAATCATCTTCATGCAAGCGTTAACACGTGCGTTCGCAAAAAGACGCATGAATGTTACGCGTAGTCACTACGCGTTGTGTGATTACCGGCATGCAGCAGTCATCACACGTGAACGTGAACGGGGGGCCATTATAAGTCAATGAGGAAACTACATTACATGTCAGGGGCGGCTTGCTGCACAGGCGTCAAAGCAGGTGTGAGTGACACGCTCAGTTGATACGTGCGCACACTTTTTGAAACGTTTTTAACGCCATACTGTGCGTGCGTGCGTGTGTGTTTGTCTCCAAGGTAGCCTCAGCTGTCATTGATCCAATAAGATGTTTTGGGTGACCCAAGTCTTGCGAACTAATAGGTATCTGCTTGGTTCTGTACTTGGTCTGTGTGTGTGTGTGTGTGTGTGTGTGTGTGTGTGTGTGATGACAGTGTGAAACAATTTTATATGAGGTCAAAGATCGCCAAGAAATAAATATCCATATAAACCCCATGTGAAATATTTATTGCCAGTGCTGTGTCTTCTCCAGCTGTAAAAAGCACAATTGTTTGTGAGTTACATGGACATATTGACACCACTCTCATGTTTGTTAAATATAAGGCTACAGCTATCAGATCGTTAGCTTAGCTTAGCACAGACTAGGAACTGGGTGAAATAGTTTGGAGCAGTTGTCAGACATCCAGCAGAGACTCCCAAGAAGTTACAGTAGTTCTCCCAGCCAAGAAAAACCCCTGTACAAATCAAAAGTTTAATAATGACAGTTCATCATTTTAGATGAAGTGTCATTATTACACTTTTGATTAGTTATTACATTGTACAAATAAGACATAAGAAATATAACATGTTAATAAGTGAGATATATTTTGGTAGGCAGTTTTTGTTACTTTTGGACAGAGCCTGGCTCGCCATTACTTCCAGTTTCCCATCTTTGTTCTCAGCCACAGCAGAGACTCCCAAGAAGTTACAGCAGTTCTCCCAGCCAAGAAAAACCCCTGTTTAATAATGACAGTTCAGATGAACTGTCATTATTGAACTTTTGATTAGTTATTACACTTTATCAGAATCAGAATCAGAATTCCTTTAATGTCCCGTAGACCGGGAAATTTGAATGTTGCAACAGCAGAATATAACAAGACAGAGAAATAGAAAAATAGACAAAAAGAATTAAAAGTAAAGAAAAAATAGAATAGAATCGACAAATGTACATATTCACATGGATAGTGCAAAAATGCAAAAATAAGCAACAAGTTTTTATATACAGATTTTAAATACAGGTAATAAATATGGGTGATGAACAAAGACATAAGAAATATAACATGTTAATAAGTGAGATAATAAGTATATTTTGGTAGGCACTTTTTGTTACTTTTGGACAGAGCTTGGGCAGCCATTACTTCCAGTTTCCCATCTTTGTTCTCAGCCAATCTACTGGTTGTGACCTAATCTTTAACATATATGAGAATGGCATTGATCTTCTCATATAGCTCTGTGCCAGAAAGCATAGAGGCATATTTTCCTACTATCTCTCTATAAAAACAAGAAATCTCTGTCTGTCTGAGTGTCTGTGTGTCTGTGTGTCAGTGTGTGCGTGTGCCTCAAATATTTCTGCAGATCAGGATCAGACTGACCTGAGATTTTCAACATGGCTGCTGCGTGGGTGAAGGATGTGCAACCTCGGATTTTTTTGGACTACAAAGATACCTTTAATAAATTATTTAATAAATGCTTTACGAATTTCGCTAGCATTCTCAACCATAGCCACCATAGCCACGAGCTCACCAGAACCAATCACTGCAGAGCCCACCCACACGCCCCACCTCCTGAGTCGACAGATGTGCCAGTGCGTCCAAATCACGTGACCAGTTTAAGATGACATAGCAGCAAGACACAGCCTCCGTGAGTCTCGGCTCCGACGTATGTGTTGGTGCAGCCTTCAAACTATATACCAGTTTTTAAATAGTGTTGATAGGCCAAGTAAAACCGGACTTATGATAAATAACCTCCGCAATGCTTTTTCACGAACATTGCCGTCACGTTTGCTGCGCGTTTGGTGCAGGAAGAAACGGTCAAAATAGGCTTCTCTCACGAAAATGTCCACAAGCAGGAAGTGTTTGCAAGCAAAAAAAAACTGTGCTACTCCCTTTCCTATTGGTGGAAAAAGGCACCACACCAACCAATTACAAAATTATATGGCAAACCACGTGATTTGGTTGCAGAAGATCAGAGGGAAGTTGTGGGAGGGATGGTGGCAAAAGAGTGACAGTGACGGTGATAGAGACAACATCAGTGATAGCGAGTTTTGAGTTGAGAGATTTGTGACATTTGTAACATTTAGCATGTTTGGAGTGTATAGTTAGTGTTAGTGCGTTATGTAGTATTTGGTTTAGTGTGTAGTGGAGTCGTCAAAACAATGAGACTGCTGAATGTGGAGCAGGCAGGAAGGAGCTGAGGGAGACCTGAGCCTGATGCATTGCCTGCATTTAAATGTAAATAGTTACATGTAACTTTGTAAATTTCAAACACTTATGCACACATTTATCAAACAACCATTTATATTTGCATTTTAAGTGATAAAAACGGTTCGTTAAACATATTTGTGGTTTTCACAGTAAAAAAAATCTAACTTTTTCCCACTCGGATTTATGTTTTTCGTGATTTTAGGTCCATTGTGTTAATACAGTATGTCAAAATTAAAAAATAAATGTACAGTCACACATTTGAGGTTGTGCTGAAAATAATGACACCATGCAAGGCAAGGTATATAGTTGATGGTGAAATATAATGGCAGAATCAAAAATAGTTACGGCCGATTATACCCTGGAATATCGAATTTCACAACAAACATAAATATCCCTGACGTCCCACCTTCAAAAACAGCCTCATTTGGCCATCCATGAAAAAGCTACTTAAACTCCCACTTCTCCATAGGAATACATACTTCCTACAGGCAATGCACTAGTTGCTTTAACGGTAGATTTGTAAAGAATTTTGAACCTTTTTTATATCAAGTCTCTCTACTGCCAAGCGACTGGCCTCCCACTTCCCCAGGCTCGATTTTGCTTCCTGCAAAACTGACCTGAGGGCGGGTTGCATTGAGCCCTGGGCATTCGTGTATCCTCGTTTTGTCTGTACAAGCTGTGCATGCTTCAACAAGAGCACTTACATCTAATTATTTTTACTCTAATTATTTTTGGTCCTGCATCCTCCTCCCCCACCACCACCACCACCACCACCACCACACACACACACACACTTTAACCTTTGGAGGTCCACAGGCAGCAACTGACAGGGGAGGGTCAGGGTGAAGCAGAGCCTTGGGCTGTCGTTCTGTCTTTTCATTTGTGGTGCCAGCGTCACTGACTCGATTATTTCTGTACTTCCTTTTCACTTCCTGTCTTGTTTTTTTTTATCCTTTCATCCTAATATCAACTCTTGAATTAGCCCTGAGCAAAATCAGTATTTAAAAACATTTTTTTTTGATGATTAAGAAATTTGAAATTGAAAAAAGAATACTCAAATTGTAGTGAAATTAGAATCAATTCAATTGTAGGCTTGGCTGTCCAAGTTAAGCTCTTGATCATAATATAAGATATCATTAAAGTGGAGGCCATCTAGGTCTTCAGCATTTTAATAATATTTCTATTTAAAGAGCTACGAATCAGCTTCAGTAAACACATCACAAAGGGGGACAAAACATGAAAATGTCTTCCTAATGATCCTCTTAAAGCGTGTTGCTGGCGCTCCTCAGGGCTGTGTTTAACAATGGCACTGTTATCCACCTCAGCAGCAGGAGGGTGAGAGTGCAGCATTGTTACCCCCCAGGGGCACAATGGAGGAGCTGAGGACAGATTGAGGGTGCTGCTGGGGTTGGCAGCACAGTGCGGGGTGAGCACATTGCAGTTGCACTGTGTCCACAGTGGAGTCTTGACATGGCACATGACGACAAGCAGACTGTTTTCTTGTTCGTTTGCATGTGGTTACACCTGGGGCTTTAATCGTGTGCTGCATTTCAAAATTCTTTAACAGTATTCTTAATGTGAGGAAAATATTCTGGTGACACTATCAGTGTTGTACCTAGAACTTAGTGCTTCTAGTAAAACATCTTTTCTCAATTTTCTGATAAATTCTGTAATTGTAACTTAAATTGATGTTTTTATTGGATACATTTACGATACAATCCTGTATTTGTGCTCTGTCCTGTCCTATTTGTGTGCAAGCGTAACCACAAAAGGGATCTTGATCTTGTCTCTTATAATCGCATCAGATGAAATAAAGAGTTGCATGTTGTTGAGGTCCTCCCGGTTTTCTTTTTTTGTTTTAAAGGCAGTAAGTCATACTTCTTGAAAGAAAAAAGTCCCAAGCTAACCTTACATTTATCAGTATAACGTTTTAGTTTAGAGCTGCAATGATTTCTCAATTATCCATCAGTTGTCAACTAATAAATTAATCAACAATTGATTTGATAATTGATTGAGTGGCTTGAGTAATTTTTAAGATGTAAATATTTTCTAGTTTATTTTCCCTTTTATGACAATAAACTGAATTTGGCTTGACTTGGGTGGAATTTAGCCACGCACAAAAGATGTTTGATTCCAACAAGGTTTCATGCATGAAGGTGTGTCATTAACTGATGATGCACTTGTCTTGTGTAGTGGTCAAAGGAGCTGCTGTAAACATTCTTTTCCCACCGCATTACTATCAAAGAATAGTAGCTAACGAAGCACCACTTACTCAGTTATAGAGCCATTTAATTTCCTATGAATTCCTCAAAATCCATATATTCCATTGTATAGATAATACAGAGCACACATTGTCTTCAGATTTAGTCAGAAAACCTAAGGAATGAACGTAATCTCACTTGATTATTGTAATGTAAACATAGTATATAAATTGTACAGGTATTGTTGGTATTCTCAGTTGGCTATTTGTGTCATACATTAAGTTACCAGACACTCAGAGAAATGTTGGGCTATGGTGGTGGTAATGGTGTGGTGACCACAGTTAAAATTGCGGTTCACATGACGGTTGACTCCAGAGTTATCCTTTAAAAAATAAGCAGCTATACAAACTTGAAAAGAAAAATAATGAGCATCATGATTATAATCAAAATGATCTTTGTGTTTTTTTGGTTTGAGTCATATATTTAAGGACTCCAATGTACACCTAGTATGGCTACAACTAATGAAACTACGGTTTTGGTTTGTACAGTGCTTAGTTTAATTTCATTCTGTCATTTTCCAATTTAAAAAACATAAAAAAACACTGATAGACAACAGATAAACATTAACTTAATGCCTCTCCAGCTTCAGAAAACAAATCAAACAAACAATCTTAAACAAATTAACACAATGGAATGAAGTATCCAGTTCTTTAAATACATCCAAGGATATAAATTAATATTTTGGGTATCAATGCATTTACATTTAGAGCATGTGGTCTACGGGAAAATTCATTTATCTCCAGTAATTCCACGTTTTTATGCTTTTAAACAAATCTTTTTGCAGAGAGCAAATTCCCCTAACCTATAACCTTACTCTGACTTTTATAAGTGACACTCCTCCATATTAGCCTGAAGTAGCTGTAACTTATATAAAGTTTTCGAATAAATTTCAACCACAGAGTTACTAGAACAAGAACTTGCCTACAGATTTTGCTCATATTACATTAAACCTCAAGCAAAACAAAACTTAAAAACCTTCAGAACAGCATTTATCGTGCAGTGAATTCCAGTCTTATCAATCTGAGCACCTGACTACTCCTTTAAACACACTTTAACTCAACACCTCCTCTTCACAAAGCCCAGATTAAGGGAGCTGGAGAATGACATAAAGCCACTTATGTGACAGCCTACACCGCTGAATCACCACTGGCGATGGAACACCTTTTGGGTATTCCAGGCTGGCGTTCATGCTTGTTTGTGTGTTTGTCTTTTTTAGTGAGGACATGATGGCTACTACGGTTTCCAAGAGATAAGCCAACAGACCTCATCGGTTTGCAGCAGCTGTGGTTACCTTATTCCGGTTGCCACATAATCATTGCTCCTTTCTCAACCACTCATGAGGCTTTCGTTGCCGCAGTTTGCTGTCCAGCTTACGTTCTCCTCCGCATGGCAGTTAACTTTTGGAGAAGTCGTGGCTGAACATAGCCCGCTGCGTCACATGATGAGTCTTTCACAATTCTCTGCACAGACCTGCAAATCGACACTTTATACACTCCGTGCACAGATACATGCATGAAGACACAACAACACCCATCACTGAAGATCCATGATTAAAATGGCCCTCAGTTTGCCATTACAGCTGGCCGTGGTGTCTATACTCTCCATTGTGTCATTTGCTGTGTCATGACAAGGGCATGGAATGTATGTCTGCTGTGCACTTTGACTGCATTATTCTGCTGTTGGTCTGACCTTCTGGTTGTGGTTTTTAGCACATGGTTTCAGATCAGGTCAAAAGAGTTATTGTCACTCTGTTGAGGGAATAGAATTAGCTGTTAATGGGTTATGCAGTCTAAAAAAGACTGTGGTGTTACCTATTCTGGTGATCATAACAAAAGGAAAAACAAAACAATTACCTGATGGCCACCTTCCACCCATTACCTTTTTGTCTTTCTATTCTCGGCCCGTCTGCCACTTTGAGAGAAAGCGTAGGCCTGTGCGTGACTGTTGAGCATTTGGTGCCAAAGCAAGTGGTTGTAATATGTGGCCTTGCTGTGCCCTTGCACAGTAAACACCGACTAAGAGCTCAGGAATCTTAAGAGCTATAAAATAATTGCAGGTTACTCCCATAATGGCCAGTGTTCTGCTCCGTGCCTCAGCACTGCCTCTTCGGTCTCATCCTTTTTTTTTTTTTTTTTGCACAGCCTCAACTGCTGCTATGCAGACAAATAATGCTTTTTTCTGCTGCATCTGTTCTGTTTGCTCATTTTGGTAGTCACCTAATTACATAGAAAACAATTATTTTGTCCCTGATGTGTCATAAAGGTTTAGCAAACATTTACCGATCTGCTATTGCGGTTTAGGTCACCTTTTTTCATTCTGTGAACAACTTAAACTCATCATTATTTTTAGTAATTAAGGATTAATAGAAATTAATAAAACATTTTTCATTTTGATTTGAAAATATAAATGTGTGCGAAATCCCTTCCAGATGAATGTGGAACAGTAAAATATACTTGTAGTGGAGTGTGAAGCCAAAACCACTTTTGGCAGAGACAGTATGGAATCTGCAATCTCTTTAACATGAGCATACTGTGTATTTTAATATCTCATTTGAAATTTGCATTTATTACTTCCGTTACTGAAAATGCAATGCCAATCTTCAGCTATGTTCATTCAGGGTAAACCAAAGCGTATCAAGATGTATTAATTTTGCGTTCACAGTGCCTTTTTAAAGTCCTGTTGCTAAGTGATGGCATATCTGTATAGCACGGAGACATGGCATTTAATAGGAAAACAAGTTGCCCAAAAGACATCGTCAAGTAATTGCCAGTTTAGGCTTCAGTAATGCAGTGTACCACTGAAATCTGAAAGGCCAGCCACTGCTTCCACGCAGATAAACAATTATGTGGCTTTTAAATGGGTGATGTGTTATAGCTTGGTATGCTCTTGAAGATGAATTTAAATGTCAAGCGTAACAGCTCTAAAACAGAAATAAGAGGCAGTGTTAATATATAATTTTGATTCTCAACATAATATTTTATCTTTGAATCTTTATAACTGTAACAACATAATGGTTACTGACTGTGTCATTAGTTGATCCATTCTAATGCCTCATTTCCAATCAGTTATATTTTCAAATGACATCAGATATGAGTAATATCGGCTCCTCAATGACTTTGAGTCCAAACTAATGGCAGGAAATGCACACCCCTCTCCTGAGTTTGCTGACACAGTAAAACTGAAACTCCTCTGTTGCAAGAGGTTGAATGCAGTTGCAAAAGAGGGCGATACAGTGGGTCAGTGGGTTGTCGGTTATTAACGCTAACGTTAATCCGTCCTTGCGGTCATTTCAGGATGGGAAGACCAGGGGCCTCTTTGATTTAGGCAAATAAAAATAACTTTATAATTACTATTAAATCTTCATTAATTTGAATGTTGGCTGTACTGTTTAGTTTAGGTATATAGTCTGTCATTCATACATATTTAGATGAATATATTGTCTCTTAACATAGCTAATAGATTATGACTACATTATCCATCCATTGTGAATTCATTGTTAAAGTCATTGAGATTTTCATTTAATAAAATCAGTATTTTCTGGACCAATCATATTCAATATATTTACATCCTGTAATCACCTCTGTGCATAAAAGTCTTTATTTAAAGTGGCAGAGTCCACCATTCCCATGCAAGCTCCAGGTAACTAGTTGTTACATACAGCATACAATTGTCAAAACTAAATTTGTTTTGTTTTGTTTTTTTTTTATTTCAAGGGTTTCTCTACAAGGACAACATGATATTTCTATTTTCATTTTCAGTTTGTCTTGTTCACAAGCTCTATGGATTTGAGATCCCCTGCTGTGATTACTGCCAGGTGGTTTAACATCTGCTCCTTCACAGCTGTCAGCACTCTGAGAAGATGGCACACAATGAGAAAGTTGAAGGGAGTCCAGATGAACTTGCTCCTGTTAATATAACATGCTTTTATCCCACTCATTTCAGACGGTCCCAAAGAAAGAACAGCACAGTCATACGGTGGGCATAGTACTGAAATCAAAGAACACCTGCATGCTCTCGTGTAAACGAATAATGTTCAGGGGTAACTGTCATGGATGCACAGATGGTATGATGTTTTTAATCGTGAGTGCATGCGAATGAGCTCTCTGAGGCCTCTCTGAAAAGCACCTGTTGTAACGGAAGTATTTGATTTAAAATGCAGCTGCAATTGTGCTACTGTACAGCAAACATGACTGAAAAAGCAAGTAATGTAACTTAGCAAAGTGCTGCCACATTCCCCCCTAAAATATTTCTAACAGTTGGAACTCCCTGAACTGTGTGTCAAGGTTCATTATGTGTAGGGAGGACATTGGGACTGGACCCAAGAAAACATGAGCAAAGAGTGTGGTTCCCTGGAAGTTCCACGCCTCTGCAAATTTCCTGGTTATGTTGTAAAATGGTTTCTAGTAAGGTTCAGATAAAAGTCTAAATAAGGAGATGTTGGTAGCAATAGCATGCAGATAACCTCAACTGCATTAAAAAATCAGAATGATCTTCAATAAATGGCATTTTGTTGAGAAGTCACGGAGGGTGAGGTCATTATAAATTACTGCACAGTATGACTCAATCACATCGCCTGGAATAGGTATGTCTAGGCATGTAGACAGCTGAATATGTATATAAATATATAAATAATATGTATATATATGAAATGTTCATCTGAATCCTAAAGTAGAAAGCCCATGGAAACCTGAAAGTACTTTATCCACAATATCAATTTGTGGTTAGTGATGCCCACACCCTGAAACACCCTGAGAGCCAAATGTAAATATTTGAACTTAATGACATAACCATTACTGTTAAACTTCAGTAGCACACAGCTGCTGGCTCATCTTGTTTTGTGTTGTTGAGAAGGTGGCTGTGGCATAATCGAAAGGCAACCCAACCAAGATTTTTTCTTCTCTCTATTTTGAATTAAATGCAATATTAAACATAATGTTACCATTTCATGTACTGAACTACCATTGACTTAAAGTTATATTACATTTGTACCCCTTTGGTAGGTAAACTTGGTAAAAACCTATCTACGACAAACAGCAGTATATCACTTATTCCATATCAACAAGAAGTGTGAAAACGATGTGGGCATGTGCAGGCTGTGTTTGATACACATCTTCCACACTGTCCTGTTTTGTCACACCTACCAGGGCAGGGCAGCATAGACAGGAAAATCAGGTGGGACTTAAAAATGCAGCAGTATAACCTGCCATGGATATATTGGCTAGCAGGCTAACAATAGCATTCCACCAGCAGAAATGCAATTACCTTTTCATTAAACTTAAATATATTTGCATTTTCATAGTTAGCCATTATCAATATACTGGATTGACCTTGGCACACACAGCACCCCTCCTATTGTACTGCTTATTTTTTTAAACCATGAAGTTCTTGAAACAAATTAGCTTTTCACCTTTCACCGTCTTAGCCCCTGGCTAAGGATAGCCAGTGGGTATCAATATCCAGTGTGAAGAGCTCTAATGATGTTCAATATTTCCTGAAGGCCACCACAGACATTTTGACTTTTCAAACACAGGTGCAGCTAACTATAAAAACCACATTATCCCAGGTGTGTCATGTTCAACATCACAAATGTGCATCCAGAAGACGTTAAATCTTGATTTATGGTCTGGCTCGGTGACCACAACAAAACAACCAAACGAAGAATGGATAATCAGGAATAAACATGAGAATTTTATTTACAAATTAAGGGATAAGTGCAAACTGAACCATAACCAGAACACAAAAATAAAAGGAAAAGCAAAAGTGGCTCGGGCCGAGCTTCCAGCTAGTTGTCGGGAGAGAGCCAGAGCAGACTGGATAGCCATCTTTTATAGACCGAGAATCACGTCCGCAGGCGTTCCCAAATCCCAGGCTCCCCCTCACACTACCGTTACTGCAGGGGGTAAGGAAACACACAGACAGACACAGGTAGCACAGACGGCCGTCACTCACAACAGTTACAATATTTTCACGTTACATTTCCCAATCCCCAGTATTTAACAAATGTGAGGAAAACACACCCTTTAGGCTACTCCTATTTCTTAACATCACCTGCATGACTCCCATGTCTCCCAGCAACTGGTTCCTGGAAGCAATTTAAGAGAGAGAAAAGAGCACACGTGTGGAGAAAAAAAAATCAAACAGGAGCACGAGACAAGGCATCAGCCACCAGGTTGTCCTTACCTTTAATATGCCTTATATCCAAAGTATAACCCTGGAGAGACAATGGCCAACAAATAAGCCCCCGCAATGAGTTCGAAAATGCGAGAGGGTTATGATCTGTATAGATCACCACTGGACCTGATCCCACATACACTTCAAACTGTTGTAATGCCGATATGAGAGCCAAGGTCTCTTTTTCCACCACAGAATAGTTCAGTTGATGTCTGTTTAACTTCCTGTAAAAGAAACACACAGGTCTGTCAACAGCAACATCATCTTCTTGTAATAATACTGCCCCAGCACCAACAAAACTGGCATCAACCTGCAACTTAAACGGTTTATCCAACCGAGGTGAAGCCAGAACAGGAGAGTCGCACAAAATCGACAGACCAGATAAACTTTGCTTTCGCCTCCAGAAGGTCAGTCAACTGCGCAACAACATTAGAAAAATTGCGACAAAAACACCTGTAATAACCAACCAAACCCAAAAATATCATCAACTCCTTTTTCGTCAGCAGTGGAGGATATTCAGAAACAGGCTGGACGTTCACCAGCAGAGGGCTCACCTGGCCCCTCCCAACCTGTTTACCAAGGTGAGTTACTGTGGCCTGAGCAAACTCACACTTTGCCAGGTTCACAGTATGCTGCGTCTCAGCCAAACGGACAAAAAGTGCTTTGATGCGGTCTTTGTGGGCAGACTATTAATCCGAATAAACAACAACGTCATCCAGATACATCGCACAACCTTCAAGATCACAAACTACTTTATTCATCAAAGGCTGGAAGGTTGCAGGAGCATTTCTCCAACCAAACGACATGACTCTGTCTCTTGACTCTTGTCTTTGGGACAATGGCAACCTGCCAGTACCCTTTTAAGAGATCGAACTTACTGATAAACCTGGCAGAACCCACTTGATCCACACAATCGTCCATACGGGGCAATGGATAGGAATCTGGTTTGGTAACGCTGTTAACTGTCCTATAATCTGTGCAAAATTGCTGTGCTTTATCTGGCTTTGGGACAAGCACGCACGGTGACGCCCAAGCGGAGGATGACAGTTCCGCAATGCCATTTGACAACTTGTAACTAATCTCAGCATCCAACAACACACGCTTCACGGCACTTACCCGATAAAAATGTTGTTTTATCGGCCTGGCATCACCCACCTCAATGTCGTGTTCCAACAAATGTGTGCAGGACGGAGTGTCCCCAAACAGACTCGGAAATTTATGAATGAGGTCGAACAACTCTGTGCGCTGCACCTCAGACAGATGCCCCACAACGAGATCCAAGTTCGTCAGCATCTGGGAATTTTTCAGCCCACCAGTCAACACAGCCAAGTCAAGCTGAGGTAAACCATCCTCACAAAATCTGTCACCAGAAACCTTCAGTGTGTTACCAACACAAACGGGGTGCGCACCAACAGCTGGCGCAACATCAGCTGACTCACCCTGCATCTGACTCTCCCTTTCCCTCTTTACGTGACAAAGTTGAGTCTTCTTTCGTCGATCAGGCGTGGAAATCAAATGGTTCTTTTCTGACAGCTGCTTGACCACCGTATACGGACCCATGAACTTTGCCCGAAACGGTGACTTCAACAAGGGCAACAACGCCAAAACCTGGTCGCCTGCAGAAAAATTGCAATCACTCAGCTCGCTGGTCATAAATGCGCTTCACTTTCTTTTGGGCTGAGGCCAATTTTTCTTTTGCCAATTCAGTAGTCGCATAAAGATGGTGTCTGAACCCATCAACATAATCTATGAGATTTTGAGGAGGTTCTGCCTCCTCCCAGCCACTCTTCAGAGCAGCCAGTGGGCCTCTCACCATGTGCCCAAAAATCAACTCGTTTGGACTGAACCCCGTACTCTCCTGTGTAACCTCCCTCGCCGCCAGCAACAACCATGGCAAACCCTCCTCACAGTCAGCATTCAACTGCACACAATAAGCCCGCAACAAAGATTTTAATGTTTGATGGAACCACTCCAGCGGTCCTTGGCTCTGTGCGTGATACGCCGAGGACTGATTGTGCGTCACGTGTAGTTGTTTTAACACTTGTGCAAATAAATGTGAGGAAAAGTTAGAACCTTGGTCACTTTGAACAACCTTTGGTAAGCCAAAGATGGAAATGAACTGGCTAAACGCACAAACCACTGCCTTAGCTGACAGCGTGCGCAATGGATACGCAGCAGGGTACCTAGTACTTTGTCACATCACTGTCAACAAATACACTGAACCAGATTTAGAAGGGGGAAGAGGGCCAACACAATCGATTATCAGATGATCAAATGGTTCACTCACAGCAGGAATGGGACACAATGGAGCCACTTTAATGACCTGGTTTGGTTTTCCTATCACTTGACAGGTGTGACATGTTTTTATGTATGCCGCGACACTTTTCTTAACATGCAGCCAAGAAAAATGTCACAGAATTCGGTCATATGTTTTAACGACCCCCATGTGACCAGACTCATCATGAGCAACACGGAGAACCACTTCACGAAATTTTGAAGGTATCACAACCTGATACACGGGCTCCCCCATGAAACCCTCTCCATGTGGCACCCACTTCCTCAACAATACTCCTTTCTCAATGAAATATCCCTGTGCCAAATCCTTCACCTCACCCACAGGACACACAGACTGGAACAGCTCTGCTAATGTGGAGTCGGCCTTTTGTTCTTTCACCAACTCACTGCGGGACACAGAAAATGGACAGTTAGGCAAATGTGAAATCAACGATTCAGCAACCAAGACTTTCTGTTCAGACTAATCCGCGCCACCGGCATCTGTACCAGCTCTCATTATCGCCAGTGTCACAGCGCACGCCTTAAACACCTCAGGAAAACGTTTTTCATTTTCATCCGGCCCACAAGTACCAAGCGGTACCGGGACAGCCAGCGGACAGGCTGGCTGATCAGGCCAGACGCGGCCCCCAGCAACATCATTCCCGAAAATGACCTGGATCCCTTCTACAGGCATTTTCACCACCCCACTGAAGACCGGGCGCAGCCATGGCAGCTGGCGCAGCCATGGCAGCTGGCTTCACAAATCCGCCACCATACGTGACGCGTGCTTTATGTACGGGGCAATCTTTTTTCTGATGTTCTTTTTTGTGAGGTTGTTACACCCACAGCTACTCACCAGCGGTGAAAATGCTTCCCCAACTCACGTGCAAACTCCAAATGAGATTTATCCCCTTTCCTCCAGCTCCAAAACAGCTGTCTATACGCCTCGGGAACGAGCTCATAACCGCAGCTTTAACCTTTGAGTAGTCGCCACTGTCAGCCGCAGGCGGTGAGAAAAATGCATCCTGCGTGCGCCCTGTCAGCACACACTGTAACAACACGACCCTGTCCGCGTCACTCCAAGTTCTTGCGTCAGCTACACGCTCAAACAGGGTAAAAAATGTGTCCACATCTCTTTGATTAAACTTTGGGACTAACCGTAGACTACTCAAAATCTCACCGAAGTCACCACCCCAACCACCAGGCAATCTGCCCTCTTTGATGAGAGTCATCCTCTGAGTCTCCCAGTCCAATCTAGTCAACTCAGTGTGCTGTCTTAATTTTTCCAGTGCCACAGTCTTCTCCAAATCAGCTTTTCACCTCACCTGCTCCAATTCCAGTTCCTTTTGTTTTGTGAAGTCTTAACATCAGCAACCTTCAACCTTCGAGCCTTCATCCTGCGCACCGACACTCACCGCAGCCGTTCTCTCATCAAGTGGCACAGTCTTAGACTTCAAAACACCCTGATCATTCTAATTTGCCATCACAATTGCTTTCACATTTTCTTTCAACCTTTTATCTGAGACATACACAATATAATGCTCTGCCAGTTTCAACAACTGTTCCTTTGTGCACTGTTCCACAAACTCCGCTAAAGGAGCACTCACAAAATCTTCTACTCCAGCCATGATAACAGCCGCGCATAAAACAGAATCACCAAGGAAAACAAAGGAAGATACGATTATGACCTCAAACCATACTAGACAGTATGGACACAAGAATCTCAGCGGATGGACACCATGCTAACTGCCTATCCATTTCTAACTAAACTCGACCCTAGTTTTCAGGGGATATTGATGGCGGGTACTTACGTACTCTCTACCACTAGTGTGACCAAGCGACCAGCAAGCTGGCAACCCGTCCGCACTATGGACATGCTCCCGAGACAACCGCTCCAACCACTTTCACCCCACACTACAGTAACACTGCGAATACCAAAGGGGAAGCACGCTTAACCTGCCGGGGAGTCATCACACTGATTACAAATAAGAGGTCAACACGCAACTTCTCCTGTCCCCTTCCACACAAATGTGTCCTGTACCCTTCCACATGTATGAGCATTCCGCCGGGATTCCCCAGAATGACATCACACCCGTCTATGCGCGAACATCAAACAAAGCACTTCCCAAACAAAGAGGAAGACAGATCAATCTCCACAGAAGCAACATTACTCCACAATTAAGTTTCTCCATCCCGGGACTTCTCCCGGACGGACGAGCCCCCAATTGTTATGGTCCGGCTCAGTGACCACAACAAAACAACCAAACGAAGAATGGATAATCAGGAATAAACGTGAATTTTATTTACAAATTAAGGAATAAGTGCAAACTGAACCATAAACAGAACACAAAAATAAAAGGAAAAGCAATTGGGCCAAGCTTCCAGCTAGAGGTCGGGAGAGAGCCAGAGCAGATTGGATAGCCATCTTTTATAGACCGTGAAATCATGGCTGACAGCCATTGACTACCATCGCAACATCGTTATTTCGAAGGCTCCCCACTAGAGAGCACAATTTAGTGGCATGTCCGTTCAGAGTCGATGTTGGTTGTGATATCTGGGAAGAAGAAATGAAAAGAAGAATGTTGCTGCTCACCTTGTCACGTTTATTTTATTTAGGCAAACCCAAGACACTTTTCTTAGCTTAGCCATTCTTGGCTAGCCAGCCAACGTTGTTTTATACACGTGAGGCTGAGCAAAGCTAAGATATGTACGTGTGGTGTAGAGATAAGTTGTAATGGTTTTAAAACTAGCACAGGCATTTATGTTGGTGCCAACGGGAGATAGTTTCCTCTGCATGGTGAGACAGTTGGAGATTCATGTGGGAAACAGTGGCGACTATAGTTGTGAGCTGATACACAACTGCTGCCTTACGACAACACTAGCCCTCTTTAGATAGAAAAGGCGGCACGTTTTCTCCAAGGTAAGGGCGGCAATGTGCCGGCCTGTCTTTCTAAAACCGAGGCGTAATATTCCTCCTTTTCCAAAAGCCGCCTCTGAGGTAGGCGTAAACATGTGACGTGACGTGAAACTCGAAGTTGAGCTGCGAACAGTGACATAGAATGTGTCTTCAAAATAAGAGCTTTACATTGCACCCCATTGGAGTTTAGAACTGGGTTGTTAGCGGGGGGCTTTTAATTTGAAAGTAGCGACCGTTCCTACTAGCTTGCGCTACAACAACATCCAAACAGCTACAGAGACCGAGGAGACGCTGCATCTCCTGGATCTCAGCATCTGTCCAGTTGCTCATCTTAATGTCCGTGGATGAAGTGATGGACTGACTGCTGTGACCAGCTGTTTCCTGTTTTTAAAACTCCTTGGTGCAGGTCATTGACACCTCCGCCCACCTCACCCACGGGCCGGCACATTTCCGCCACGGTTTTAGATAGCAGTCGAGGCGGAAATAAGTGTAACCTCCGAGGCGGGAAATCAGTGGACCAAAACAGACCCCCAATTTGCCGGCCTCTGTCTAAAACCGCGGACCGAGCCGCCAAAAGGACGGGCAAATTGGCGGCTTGGTGCTCTGTCTAAAAACAGATACTGAGGGTACACGCTGGCTCAAATTCATAAACACCAATGTCATCGTCCATCACGAAGTTCCATTAAATTGGCATATGACATCATCACGCCCCAACTCTAGTGCAGACTAAACAATGTTCTAGCACTATTTGAACAGAGATGAATGGAAAACTATTTATGTGCCAACGTCTCTTGCTTCAATGTGCGTCATAGCTTTGGGCCATATAAGGGTTGAAAATTAGCATGCTCACTTGACTGCCATGTTCCCATCACTGCCAATCAGGGCTGGGGCAAAATAAAACCTACTGCAGAGTCATTTGACATGGGAATAAATACCAATTTTACCCTTTCACATTGAAGACAAAAGCCAGATGTTAGTGGTTTTTTGTCCAGTGTAAAAGGTGTAAGAGTGTCTGTTATGACTTTGATTAGATGTTGGAGAAGTTTGGTGTTGCAGGTCAAACTCCATCGAAGGTGACTTTTGACCTTAAAATCTGTTATAATAGGTGAGTGCTCATAAAACTAAATTCACATTCTTGAATGTTGTGTTCCTGCATGCTTCAATGGAAGAGAATGGTTCATGTCACTAATATTTGCAATTTCCCAATTAGCTGAAAACGTGAAGATTTCTGCAGACTTTTCATTTACATAAATCATGAGTCATGTTGATTCGACCAATGTCATTGAAATTTCCAGTTTGCATTCAAGACATGTAATAAATCCACATGTGTAAATGGTACAAGGTCAAGGGTTAGGTTATTTCTTTGCTTACACGTTCTCACCTCCGTCAGTGCACTTCCATCCACTGACCCATCACTTGCAGCAACAATCTTGCTGCTGCATTGACAGACGGGTTGTCAGAAAGGTCGTGCCCTGAGGTGAAGGAGTCAGGCATTCTCCGTCATTCCTTGTTGTGACACATGACTAGTGGCACCAAAGCTTCGCTGTATGATGAGTTGGTTAACAACAACAGAAAACATGAGATCCTTGACCTTTTTATTCCTTTAACTTTCTCTTTGCTTTATGACAGCTCCTGTCTCCTTGCCTGCTTTTTCTTTCCTCCTCCTATTTGAGTTAGTATGCTTGTGTAGTTTGTTTAGCTAGTGTTCAATCTTTGTTCAATATTATGCAGACACATCCTACCCCGGGTTTGGTTTGAGTTTGCAGTATATCTGTAAGTACAGATCATTTACATCAACATGTCCGGATAAATCAAATACAGACAAGTAATGTTAAGTTAAATAAGTTTATTGATTTAATTCAGTTTATGTGCAATTAAGTAACTTTTACAGATGCATTGTTTTGTTGCTTTTGTTTCATACTCACCATGTGGTCCAGTGGCAAAAGGAGGAAAGGTTCATTACTTCCTGCTTTTATAACCTGGATGACATCATCAGTGAGGTCATCGGGCGGTACCATCTATGGGGGGATGTAGATTGTGTAGGAGTGTGAAATGTGTATAGTTTGATATTATGTGATTTATTTGAGCACAGATGTGTGTGTGAGAAAAACTTAGGTAACCCTTAGGTGAATTCCCATTGTGTGATGAAATGAAGATTAATGATAGGGATGCTTACCAGTTTTTTAAAAGAAAAGGAGGCTTCCCTGCTGCTTGGGTGAGTCCAGGTGGATTCCTGTCTTTGGCTCCCAGCATGCAGGGGAAGTCAGGCCAGTGCATGGCGTCAGAAAGAGAGGACACCCAGGTGTGCAGGAGAGTGCACAGTGTGTCTCAATGTAATACTGAATTGAGTTTTTTTCAGTTAAGCTTTTTTTTTTTTCAGTTTCTTTGATACTTTTTGTAAATATCTTTTTTGTCTGGTTCACTGTGCATTTTTGTCGCACTCTTTGTAAAAAATAAACCTCTATTTTGATACGTGAACCCTGCTTGGCGAGTCTGCCTCCGACACTCCATTCACTCAGGCCAGACCTACCACACGTACTCAGCTAGTAATACTCATCAGTGGTGCGAATTCATCAGAGACACCATAGTGCACTGACATCCCATTGATGATGACGCACATTTGGCCTATTAAGACTTGCTGTATCATATCATAACTAGGTGTGGGACCACATGCAGTGACTAATGCCTCTGAATGTCTCTGATGCCTGTGAATTGATAATTGTTTGCACATGATAAACAACATATTCCACACTGTAGCTCAGTATGTCTCAAGGCCATTTCTTTTAATTTGAAGACCTTTTTTAATGTGTTTTGTTTTTCGTGTTGTTATTTTTTGTTATCTTATGTACATGTGCTGAATACACTGCAGTACATACATTCAGTGTAGGATGTCTTTCCCTTTTATTTAGACGACACGGTTTGAAAAAAAGCCCACCCCCTTTTACAGATGTTTTTTTACAGATCCTATATTAGGAAATGATGAAATGTCATGTGCCTTTCCGAAGACATGTAACATTGGAAACTTCCTTCACCTCCTTTTGATGTCAGAAGGTAAATGGCAGAAGATTATTTAAAGAGATGACAGAGAGCACCTAAGCATTCTCTGCAGAGCAGAAGAATTACAGAGAAATCATAGCCTTAGGAGGGATGTTTAGAGAGCACAGAGCTCCAATCCACTCTCTAATGCTCCAGTGACCCCAATATGACTCCCTAGTACCAAAGGTCGTGCCCGCCTCCTGTCTCCCTCGGCAAATCTGTGATCCGCAATCACACACCCCATCCTCCCACCCTCATAACCACCCACACTGAGTCTCCAAATGAAGATTCCCACCCACCTGCTTGTACCCCCAGCTGAGCATCATAGGTTTTCAGTGTTGCAGTCTCAGGAGAACCTCCCCCTCCTCCTCCTATTCTTCCTTCGTCCCCCCACACCTCTCCATGCCTCCATGGAATTACTTCTATCTGGCCTACTTTCTGCCCTCGCTCTATATCAAGTTGTACATTATCTATATGTTTTTTCCTGCAACAATTCCAAACGTTCCTCTTCTTTGTCCTTTGTTTTTGTCACCTCAACCCTGATGTTATTCAGTTTTCATTTAGCTCTCTTTTCATTGTCTTTCTGCGCAAGCCTTCTCTGGGCTTTTTTTTAACACATTGGTTGCTTCAGGGTGAAGTGGTTTCCCTATATGTTGACTGTCTGTGCTCATTTGTGAGTCTTGGTATTTGTTTATCCTTGGCTTACCAATGACATCAGAAATCCCTACAATAAAGAAGAATCAGACTTGACCAAGTGTTCCTTTTTTTCATCTCCCTTTGTTTCTACAAAGCAATGTACATAAACTTAAATACTTAAATGATAGCATCATAGATAATAGCCTCGAAGGAGCAGAATCTGAGAGCAAGTGAACCAGATTAACTGTATTCTCAAATAGAGGAGTAGTGCAAGTAATGTTGAGTTCTGACTCCAAGTGAAAATACACAGGGTCTTAGCTCTGATGCCAACGCATCTGTTTTTTAAACCTTTATCTTTGCTTTTTCTGATCAATGAGATCAATGTAGAACATTTTCAGATATCAGCTTATTTCATGTGAATATGAAGAAGTAAAAGAAAAATCACTGGGTAACACCACTGAACTATACAATGGAAGAGAAATGTTCTGAGTCTCAACCAACTTTTGGCACGCTGATGATTTTTACTGTGTATATATACTAGTGCAGTGCCCGTAGGAAATATGTGTTCCTATAGAAAAGTGGGAGGTTAAGAAGCATTTTCACCGATGGCCAAATGAGGCTGTTTGAAGGTGGAACGTTGGGGATATTTAGGTTTGTTATGAAATCCGATATTCCAGGGTATAATTGTTCGTTTTTGACTATTTTGGATTTTGCCATTATATTTCACCTC
>CAEMYA010000447.1:370836-387228 GCA_903131615.1 Diplodus sargus
ATATATATATATATATATATATATATATATATATACACACACACAGTTATATATACTTATATATACATGCACATGCATATACAAACTAATATATATATTCATGCATATTCATATAATAATAATAATAATAATGATGATAATAATAATAATAATAATATATTTAATTTGTAAAGCACTTTACATTTAAATAAATCTCAAAGTGCTACAGGAAAAGCACCAATAAAAGAAAACATTAGTAAAAGAAAAAAAGAAAAACACCTGAAAGTCAAAAGCAACTTAGTGGTCATAGGCTCTGCTAAAAAGGAACGTTTTAAGTCCTTTTTTAAAACATTCAACAGCCTGTGGTGCCCTCAGATATTCAGGGAGGCTGTTCCATAGACGAGGGGCGGCAGAACAGAATGCTCGGTCCCCTAAGGTGCGGAACTTAGTCCTGGGGGGGTGGAGACGGTGAGAGTTGGTTGAGCGGAGGGGTCGTGATGAGGTTTGTGTGGTTAGCAGGTCTTTAAGATAGGAGGGGGCATTGCCATGGACGCACTGGTGAGTGAGGAGGGAGACCTTGTAATCAATCCTGGCAGAGATGGGAAGCCAATGAAGTGAATGGAGGATGGGTGTGATGTGTTCATACTTTGCACTCTCATCAGGATCCTAGCAGCACTGTTTTACACATACTGGAGCCTTTGGATGCTCTTGCTGGGGGTTCCAATCAGTAGTGCATTGCAGTAATCCAGCCTGGAGGAGACAAAGGCATGGACGAGCTTTTCGGCGTCAGGAAAGGAGAGTGAGGGTCGGAATTTGGCAATATTTCGGAGGTGATGGAAGGAGTTTTTGCAGAGACGTTTGATGTGAGCCTCAAAGGTGAGGTGAGGGTCAAATATAACACCAAGGTTAGTGATGGATGTGGAGAGGGGAATGACCTGCCCGGAAAACGTGATGCTGGTTATGGAGGATGACTGGATCTGGTGAGGGGTGCCAACAAGTATGACTTCTGTTTTGGAGCTGTTTAACTGCAGGAAGTTGTGCTTCATCCACGCCTTTATCTCCTCCAGACAGGTGGTGATAGTAGATAGTGGTGATGGTGGAAGCAAAGTTGCAGAGGGGCTTGAGTCCATTTTAATGTACAGTTGTGTGTCATCTGCATAACAATGAAATGAGACTCCAAAGCGACTAATGATCTGGCCAAGGGGGAGCATGTAGAGTGTGAAGAGGGTGGGGCCAAAGTGGCGCAGCGTAAAGTACGTTGCATTCTCTGTCAGAAAGACAACAAATTTGTCTTCAAAATAAGAGCTTTACATTGCACCCGATTGGAGTTTAGAATTGGGTTCTTAGCGAAAGGCTTTTAATTTGAAAGTAGCGACTGGTAGTAGCTTGCTGCTACAACAAGAAGCGGACAACGAAGACAGCTACAGAGATTCAGGAGGCACTAGCATCTCCTGGATCTCAGCGGCTGTCCAGTTGCTCATCTTAATGTCCGCGGATGAAGTGATGGACTGACTGCTGTGATCAGCTGTTTCCTGGTTTTAAAACTGTTGCTCGCACTATAGACACATATATACATAGACGCCTCATTGAACGCTGGACCGTACGTCGACGTCGCCGCCATATTGGAGGAGGCAGCTCAGCCCCGTGAACTAATTCGAGTCAATGAAGTGAACTTAAGCTCACTTCTACAAAGTGCCATAAGTTAATGCTTGCTTCTCATTTACACATTCACACACGTATGGATATATTCAGGAAACAGGTACGAACCTAAAACAACGTAACATTCTCTGATGACTATAAACATGAACTACTCCTTATATGTTCAGTCGACAGGTCCGCACCAAATATGTGTGTATTTGTATTTCTATAATGTTTTTTTTTATAAAGTTTTTATAGATGCTAATATATGTAACGCTGTTACTGTGATGATACATGACAGTTAAATATTTAATCTGTGTACAATATCATATGTTATAATGTTCTTTCATGGATTATATCTCTATTCTGCTGAAACAAAGAAAGCAGGTTCACTGCTGCTGCAGTTTCTTATCTTGATTTGCAGACTTTGTTAATTTTTTGTCGCCATGATTGTTATTATTATTACCATCAAAAATCAAGCATAATGTAACCATGGATAGACACGTCAACAAATATTCAAAATTCACAAGTTTTGACTATTTTTTTAGATATACAAAATAACTTTAATTGCCACACATATCCGCATAAAAGTACCGAAAACAGGTACCGATATATACCGATACCGATTCGCAGGTACCGAGTATTGGTACCGTATCGGTTCAAATGTGAAAGGTACCCATCCCTATTGAGTAGAGGTGGGTGCAATTCATCGATGTGGCGATGCATCGCGATGCCTCACGTGACGATTTGGCATCGATTAATTAACGTCAATGCTTTGCCGCAAGACCGGAACAAAAAACATGTAACCGGAACCTTAGCGCGCGCGCCGCCCGGACTGTTTAGTGAGTGGGACCACTACAAACGGAGCAGTAATGTTAGTTTCGGTTAGTGGTGCGCACCATGGAGCCGCGCTACAAACTCCCTAACTGATGAGTGTGAGTGCCACTCTGCTCTAAGTTGTGTTTGTGTTGTATTCACCTCACTGTACTGAAGCTCCAGACTGAATAAGGGCGGGATCTAAACACGGAGCAGCGCTAATGTTTAGCTGCTTAGCTAGCAAGCACTCGTCGCGTTGCTACGTTACTAATTGAGTTTAGTCAACACGCGAGAACTCGTCTGACATGGAGAGTCTCCTGTTGTGTGCTACATGTGTGAAATAACAACTATAGTCTGGACTTTGTCTGCAGTGTATCTGTGTAAACGGCTTCACTCAGCGTCTCTCCCTCCCCTCTGACACCGTGAGTTACCATGGTTACAGGAACGCCCTGAAACTTTATAATAATCAATTAGAGGTTTTTGGTTAGTTTGACTGAACAAAATCATAAATGTTGCCTGATTGTAGCGCATTACAGAAATCTTGTATTATAACATATAGAACAAATGTAAAGCCTCAGAGCTTCTTTGATTATTAACAGTATGTTAGTGATGACAGAATGGTGATAACTCGCCATCAGACTGACAAGACTGCAAAAGTTGCTGTTTGTATGATGTATTTTTATGTTAAACCATAAGAGGCTCACTTTAACAATATTATTATTAATAATAATTAATGATAATGATGATGAGAAGAAGTAGAAAAATAGCTTGCTGAAAAGTTCTGTAGATGGTTGATTATTTGAAAGGATAAAGGCTTGGCAAAAAAAAAAAAAAGGCACAGTTTGATTTCCTAGATTGAAAATTACATTGAAAAGACAAAAATCATTTTAAGTGTGAATAGAACAGCTGTTCAGATCATCCTCCTGTAAAACACTGTCGGTCAAATATTAACTTGATGTCTGCATTAGAGAACATGGTGTGGGGTAAGCTTTTAGCGCGTGTCAAGTAACGTGCCCTGTAACATGTTTCACAAATTACAAATTGGGAATATGACTTGGCTACAGCTCGAAAAAACATTTCAGTCAACAGATTTTTTTTTTGCTTTAATCCATGAGTTCAGTTGAATTATGCGCTTTTGTTCAGAAGAATGCAATTTGTTCCCTTGGAATATGGCAGCTTTTTTGTTAAGTTATCCTATCCATAATCCAGACTGAATAAATTGAATCATTTAATTTTAAAGAATGCACTTTTGTTCCCTATGGCAGCTTTTTGAGTTAATTGATAGGCTATTTATTTACAAATGTAGCCACAGATGAAGACAAAATCAATCTTGTATGGGAAAAAGCATTAAAAATAGCAATAATCGAAGAATCGTGGCACCAATAATCGAATCGAATCGACAATCGTTATAATCGAAGAATCGAAGCTCCCATAATCGTAATCGAATCGTGAGGTACCCTTGTTGGAACACCCCTACTATTGAGGGACCCCACAGGTGACAGTGTGTGTCCCTGATCTTGCACCTCCAATGGAGACGTACTCTATCCTGTCGGTGAGATACGAGTGGAACCAGTCGAGAGCGGTGTCAGTAAGTCCGATGGTGTGATGTTGGCAGTTGAGAAGTATACAGTGGTCGACAGTGTCAAATGCTGCAGACAAGTCAAGGAGGATGAGGAGAGAGGGTGAGCCAGCATCAGCCGTCATCAGCAAGTCCTTTGTGACCCTCATCAGAGCTGTTTCAGTGCTGTGGGCGGAGCGAAAACCAGACTGAAACCTTTCGAAAAGGTTGTTTTGTTTCAGGTGATCCTGTAGGCGGGCAGAAACAGCTTTTTCTAGTACCTTGGAGAGAAATGGAAGGTTGGAAATGGGCCTGTAGTTTTTTAAGGATTGGTCTGATTATGGCCTTTCTTAGGTTTAGGGCAGGTGGAACATGGCCAGCTTGGATGGAGTGGTTTATCACTGTGGTGATCAGAGGACTTATAATAGAGATGTTTGTTTTCACCAGGACTGTAGGAAAGGGTGTGAGACTTCAGGGAAGCAGTGGAGAGGCTGGGAGATCGCAGACTGTGTGTCAACAGTCAGGATAGGTAGAGTGGAGAGACAGTCAGATAGGATGGCACGGATGGAGTCAATTTTGGAGCTGAAAAAGGCCATGAAATTGTTGCAGTGTTCTTCTGTAGTGTCTATGTGCGGGGCTGTTTGTGGCTTGAGGAGATGATTAATGGTGGAGAATAGCTGCTTAGAGTTTCCAGTATTCTCTTTTATTATGTTGGAGTAAAATTTTGATTGTGCTTCTCTGAGGGATTTAGAGTAGGCCCATTGATGTTCCCGATAGGCTTGTTTATGCACAGTGAGTTCCGAGGCGTTGTAACGTCGCTCCAAAGCACGTCCAGCTGTCTTCATTTTCCGCAGTTCGTTAGTGAACCAGGGTGTTGAACGGGAGAAGCTGACTGTTCTGGTCCTAGCGGGTGCATGGAGATCCAGGATGTTACCCAGGGTTTTATTATAGAAATCCACAGAATCACTGGCTGATGAAAGCTGAGCAGAAAGAAGGCACTGGAGGTCCACAGTCAAATTTTCTAGGTTGATGTTTTTCAGGTTCCTAAAGCGGAGTTGGTGATTTTTCTTAATATGGGGGCATGGAAATGGTAACTCCATGGAGATGACCTTGTGGTCAGACACGCCAAGGTCATACACCTGTAGATTGTTGATAGGGGCAGAGTCCGTGATGACCAGATCGAGAGTGTGCCCCCTGGTGAGTGGGTACATCAACATGTTGAGTGAGATTGAAACAGTCCAAAAATTGAAGAAATTCAGCAGAAGGACAGCAGGAGGGGGTATTTAAGTGAATGTTCATGTCTCCCAGTATAATTGTATTGGCAGATGTAGTAAAGAATGATGAGAGGAGGTTGTACATCTCCGGAATGAAAGCTGGGTTTGGTTTGGGTGGACGGTAGATGAGAAGTACAGTCATGAGGAACGGAGGCTTACATTTAAATGCAAGGCATTCAAAAGAGGACAGTTCAGGTAGAGGCAGGGAGGACAGATCTAGCTCATCACGGTAGATGACAGACAGACCACCGCCACGGCCTGTGCTGCGGGCTTTCTGGAGGTAGTGGTAGCCAGGAGGACAGGTCTCATTTAAAACAGAAAACACATCTGGTTTGTGCCAGGTTTCTGTGAGGCACATTAAATCCAGATGTTTGTCCAGGATGTGGTCATGTATGAGACCAGATTTGTTTGTTAGAGATTGAGCATTTAACAGTTCAATTTTGACATTAGGACGAATAGTAAGTCTCTGGGTTGGCTGAAGCATCCTAAGATCCACTCCGTGTTTTATGCCCCGTTCTGTGACTCCAAGAGGGGCAACAGCATACTGATGACGTGATTGGGATGTGACAGTGCGCACGGCTGACCAGAGGGATGGTATTGAATGGCCGTACTGGGAGTAAACAAACTTCCGACGGGAGCTCCTGTGAATGTAACGGGGTCGGGGAAGTAGTCCAAGATGTTTGATGAATGAGATGCACGTTGAAGTGGTGTAATTGTTGAATTTCCTCAATTGGGCGGCGGAGTAACTCAACATCATGCCAGTCGTGAAGGGTGTCCGTCTTGTCGCCGTTAGCCGTGGACACGGGGTAACAACAATCCTCATCGGCAGTACGACAGGAGGAGGCAGGACCAGGAGACCGGTCGCTCTTGGTGGAATGAGAGAACCTGGTGCTAGGAGTCCGGTTGTGGCAGAGAACACTGTAGCCATCTCGTTAGCTGCTAAGCTAGCAGTTGGCAGTTTGGTGTCTGCAACCAGCCTCTTGAGAGGGGCAGCTGGCTAACAGTTTGATGAGTTGACTGAGGGTTCCCGGAAAAGCAGCGGCAACAGGCCATCCAGGTGAATATCCCTTGATGGCAGGCTGGATGGAGACGGGAGTCTCTGGAAGGTGGTTAACTGGCCGTTTTTGACTTTTGATTTTTTGATTTTGCTTATATTATATTATATTTCACCTTAAAAATTATTTACTTGGTGTCATTATTTTCAGCACAACCTCACATGTGTGACTGTATTGTTATTTTTTTATTTTGACATACTGTATTAACACAATGGACCTAAAGTCACGAAAAAAAAAACATAAAATCCGAGTAGAAAAAGTTTTTTTACTCTGAAAACCACAAATATGTTTAACAAACCATTTCTTATTACTTAGAACGCAAATATGAAATGTTGTTTGCTAAATATGTGTTTAAAGTTTTATAATTTAGTTAGTTTAGTTATGTGTAACTATTTACATTTAAATGCAGGCAGTGCTCAGGTCTGCCTGAGTTCCTTCCAGCTTTATGAAGAGCTGCACTGCCTGCTGCACATTCAGCAGTCTCCTCATTGTTTTGACTCATTAAACCAAAAACTGACTCCACTACACACTAAACACACTTCACCAAACACTACATAACACACTTACTATACACTCCAAATACGCTAAATGTCACAAATCTCTCAACTCTCAATATCGCTGTCTCTACACTGACTGTCGTTGACTGTCATTCATCCGCCTCCGTCCCTCCCACATCTTCCCCAGTTCCTCAACAACCAAACTTGCTGCTTGGACATGACAAAAGCCCGTTTTTACCGTTTCTTCCTGCGCCAGACACAAAGCAAACATGACTGCAATGTTCGCAAAAAAGCATGGCGGACATTATTTACCATAAGTCCGGTTTTAGATGTACCGGTGCGTCTGGTTCGTCGACTCGGGAGATGGGCTAACAGTTAGCTACACATGAACGTCCACAGATTCTGATTCCACTTTGTTGTCCTCGTGTATCCGGATCTCCTCAGACCCGAACAGACTCGGTCCGGACTTGTATAGTCTCGTTAATCCACAATGGTCAGTTTAGATGCACCGAAGCAGAACGGGACCGAACCGCCGGCAAAATCCCGCGCTCGCGCCGCTGCAGGTATAAATCTGCTTGTTTCTTAAGGTATGTCGTGGGCTTGAGCTCTGCAGCGAGTGGCTCTGGTGTGCACATGGCTACGGTGTGCAGTGATTTGTAAAGCATTTATGAAATAATTTATTAACGGTGTCATTGCAGTCATTGCAACCAAGCAGCAGCCATGTTGAAACTCTCAGGTCAGTCTGATCCTGATCCGCAGAGATATTTGAGGAACACACACACATGCACACACACACACACACACACACACAGACAGACAGTCAGAGATTCCTTGCTTTTATAGAGAGATGTCACTATCAATGGTCCAATCGCAGAAAATAGGTCATATTAACATGGAAGTGGGCATAACATGAAGCTTTTTCAGCCACTTGACCATCAGACAACTAAATCCAAGGGCTGTATTTTGTGTTCTTAAACACATTAATCTATTCAGACACCCAGTGTAGTATACTGAATCGATTCTGCTTTACATGTATGGTCTTGGACTCCATCTTCACCTCAATCATCAATGGAAATATGCTTCTTCACATTCATCTGTTTACTAACCATAACAGATATTGTAATGTTTTCAATAATACCTTCTTTAAGTATTAGGCACCAAAGCCTGAGCTCTGTCAGGCTACATAGGTGGAAGATGTTCCTACAGGGCCGAACATATGCAGTGACCAAAATGTGTACCTTTCTTTTTCTACTACATCGTCCTTCTTTGGAATCATTTCTCCAGGTTAATCAAGCCAATTGTTGTTTCATTAGCACTGTAAATTCTCACAGAAAGAAATCCATCAAGATAATTTGGTCTAGAGCAAAAAAATTTATACATTGTTGTTTCCTTTTAGTTTTGATCCGGTTTGTGTTCACTGAATTTTTGACATCCCTGTCTAGTTGTTTGGTTCAAATCAGATGTGGGAGTTGAAACTCCTCAAGTGCTAACTTCCACAGGACTCTGATGTTAAAGGATAAAACAAAATGTAGTTATTCCAAGGTTTTGCAGTGTATTATTACAGGAGAAATTAAGCTTTCCTAATCAGAAAAAAGTACTACAGTAATGAAACTGTGTGGCTTTGTCCTAAATTGAGCCTCAACTGCACCAAACACCTCTGTTTGCTCAAGAGACCTACTCTCTTAAAGTGACAGTAACATAAGATGACCTCCTAACAGAAAATTTAAAATAATTCTTTACCTAAACATGAATTGAATCAAATGAATTTAGCTGACCTTTTACATATAATTAACTGATTATTCAATTAAATCAATTATTTATTTCCATTAACGTGAACTTTTAAACAAAATACATACTGCACTTATTTATTTAACTGAAACATATCAACACAATTTGGCTCCCGCATCAGGGTTCTGTTGACAGCATTTATATCAGTGAAAATGAGCCATATTAACCAACCAAATGCACCAGGATTCATTTAAATGGAACCAAAAAGGGTAGATGTAAAAAGCCTCCCGAATTAGCCTTGATAATCAAGTGGAGAATCTGAGTTTTTTTTCATAACGTCCTACCTGAATTGCAGCCACTGCCTTGTACTTATTGTACATTTCAGAATGGGAAGCAACACTGTGTCCAGCATATGTACAGGGGCACTCAAAGCTGCTCGCCTAGAAGCTGGACATGTCCTTGCACAACAACCCTGCTGTCAGTCAAGCCACCCCATTAAGTTGGGCATGACATTTAAAGTTGGGCGAAGAAGGCGGACAAAGTGCCCTTACCTCCTCCGTACTAGCCCTGCAGTAGAGCCCCTGTGTAGTTTTTGCGGATGAGTGTGTTTGTGTGTGTTGTGACTTTGGCCAGACTTAGTCTGGCATAAGGAAAGCTGTCACATCTCCAACCTGTCACATGCGACACAGAGGAGATGCCAGAGGCCGGGGCATCAGGAGACACAAGGACGGACACAAGGAAAAGTGTCTGTGCATTTGTGTGTGCTCATGAACCCATGCGTCTGAAAGAGTAAGGGGGATGGAAGACATGGGGTGGTGGCCACGTGAAAGGGTCTTACTCCGAGGCACTAACCTTCATGTCCACACACACACACACGCACACACCCACACACACGCATATACAGTCTTCACCCGCTTTCTTAAATCTAGTCCTTGAGCAGTTGAGTCACACCCCCCAGGGGCATGTAGTAAATACTGCTTTAACATCCAACCAACATCCCTGCAGGATGCCCTCCTTGTCTTGCAGTCCTCTGACCGAGGCCATTTCACTGCTCATTACTTACCAATGAAGTAGTCTCTTCATTAAGGGTCCTGCCTGTGGCCTGTGGGGCAAAGGCTTTTTTTAATGTTCCTTCTCGAATAACTCTTTACATAAGCAAGCAGCAGTTGCCCTCAAGTGTATTTGGTTAAAAGGGCTTAAGATATGTGTATGTGTGCACAGAAACTGAAATGGCCATTTCGGGGATTTTATTTCATTACAGAGGAAAGAGCTCCTCTGTTTCAATTTAAGTAATGGTTTCAAAGCAGCCGGGTTAAAATGTTAACTTTTGTTCTCAATACGCAGTCTTCTCAAAACTTCCTGCATAGATTTGCAAAGTTTTAGGAAAAGAAAACCATGGGAGTTTTCAAATGCCTCTGAATTACCGCCACAGTGCATGGACACCCTTCTTAGTACACAGTGTATTCCATAACCAAAACCAGCAGCCAAGTAAATCGTGTGTACTGCCCCTCTATACTTAAATGTACTTAAAAGAGCGCAGGCATGAAAACTTTTTCCCCCAGCAAACGGCAATCATGAAATTTGAGCAGTGTTTTGTTTTCAGTAGTCATCAAAAAACTATTTTAAAAGCAAGTCATACTTCTCTATTCTTCAGAAATCAGAAGCTTGAGTTCTATGCTGTCATGAAGCTTTAGTGGTTCTGAAGATGAAGATTTTTACTATTACTACACTGGATGTAAACTGTTTCTAATCTTTCTGTCAGTTATATCAGACAGCTGCATTTCTTTGTCCGATCGCAGCAATTGGACAGTTCTAAAGGTCACAAATGGCAGTCAAGTTTGCATTTGCTCACAATGTAAAACATATATGTACAGTATATAAAAATATAAATCTTTTTGTTGTGAACGCTCAAGCTCAAATGCTGTTGAGAAAAAAGGATTATGTCGTACTGCTGTGTTACAGGTTGCAAGTGGTACAAACGTAGAGAATCTGACAATTCGTTATCATTTCACTGCTCCCAATTGATCAGCAACTAAAAGGACAATAGATATTAAAATCGAGAGGAACGCTGCCCCATATTTCATGATAAAAGAGTTTTGATAGCAACTCTGTAGCAACCGGCAAGGTTAGCAATCGACTACATTCTTGCTCACATTGCCATTGATGGTGTTAAACAATACTGTAGGAAAGACATAAATTAATTCTGAAATATCAACACACATCTTGGAGAGATTCATGTAAGCCTGGAAGTGAAAGGGTGAAGAGATAACAAGACAGTTAACTTTACTCAGCTTATAAGCTTCCCGACCTCAGCATGATGTTGGAAGAACATGGTCATCATTAATATGGTCCATTTATGCCCACTGAAGAAGAATTAACATTGGAAACTTTTCCTTTTGACCACACAGGCCAAAAGTTTGGGATGAAATAACTGAACAAACAGTATTCCCATCAGCCCCAGCTATACTTTGTGTTTAGTGCAAATTAACAAACATTACTACACTAACAAGCTACACTAAGATAGTAAAGTTTGATTTATAGTTAAACGAAAGAACCATTTTTATCTGCATAGTTTCAGCTCCCTTGCACAACACATTAATTAAAAATGGCAATAGCTAAAAGTTAAAGGGTCTGACTTTAGATTTTGTTTGTTTGTTCCACTGATGCAATATGACTTGTGACAGCTCTTCGCTGTCTGCTCGGACGAGATGAGTCTGAATCATTCCACAAAAAGGCTGTCCCTTTAACAGCACCCTTGGTCTGACCGAATCGAGGGATGGTCCAGCACAGCCCATACAGAGCTGCCCTATGTTCTTCGTCTGGCACTCTCACCTTCCTGTTCGTTCTCATCTGTCTGTTTACTCTGTCCCAGTCCAAAGGAAGCATCCATTAAATCACCTTTAAAGATGAGAACGGGACTTGACAGCTACAAACTGGAGCAAAACAATCTTTTCCAAATGCCCCACCCCCACCCGAGCCCCACATCTTCATGCCTGTTCCTATCTGTCCCATATCGTCAGCGGCAGAAGCCGCGAGCTGTGCTGTGAGACAGAGAGCAGTTCTTGTTTACTGATGCACACTATATTGATGTGAGCTGATTCCATCAGGCAACACTTTTGGATGCCACACACCCCACTGTCTCTCACTGCCTCCCTTCCACTCCTTATGTCTTTGCCCCCGAATGCATCTGCCACGACAAGTCGCATGATAGTCAGCAGAGCTGCAGCCATTGTTGTGACTATTTATATATGCATGTGGTGTGATATAAATGTACTGTAGTTTAAAGAACTGCTCATTTATGACTATTTATTTGCACTCTGTTATTTACATAATGCCAAACCTAATGTATGAGCTGCTTTACGTGCCACTGTGATGTTTGTCATTCACCTGGTCCTGCAAACCAACTCAAATTTTGAGTGATTTTATTGATTTTGGTTAATTTCTTTGTTTTTTCCTTTAAACAAATGCAGTGGTCAATATCATTAGATTGCATATGCAAATATTAGTTCCACTCCACTTGGAGAGAAAATATTCAGTGAGGGAATTTTCCTCTTTTATCCACCCACTCAGCCATGTGTTTCTTAAACCAATAGTCACTTTGGTTTTGGGATCAGCAGACCAACATGTGTGTAATTAGTTAATAAGCCCGATCACATTTGAGGCTGCGTTGCTGCAAACTGGTTGCACTGTGCCTCTGTCCATCATGTATGGTGGTTTATTTCCTCTCACCACAGCAGGCAGCGATTATAACAAATGGATGAGTTCAAACCATCTGTAAGAAATTTGATTAACATTGCCGAGCCTCTGTCGGGAGTGAGAGCCCAGAATGGTACTTGATATGGAATTGCACTAATGACAGTGCCTGAGAAGTAGCCATGCTCTAGGAAAAACATCACAGAATGAGAAATTAGAGCCTTGAAGAGACAGACGAGGTTTGTAGCGAGCAGCTTCGGGTGGCCTCTCCTTCCATCTCACACATGATTTGATTGGTGCTTCCAGTCATCAGCTCAGCCTCACAGTGCAGCTCTTGAAGCTAATGTGGCATGAAACAAAACAGATGTTTCTTCTGGTGTCTTTCCTCTTCTCCTTTCCATTTCCTTCAATATTTTGGACCTTGAACACATGTTGTGCACACACAGTGTATGATCCGCGAAGTTCTGAAGAGTTGCTAATTTGATGGATTGGTGACTACCTGAAAACTTGGAACCAAACAGAAAGGGGTCCAGACTAGTTTAACCTTCTGCTTTCTTTTTTTCTCACTGCAGCGCATTACTACATCAAGTTGTTGCACCACAATAATCTCCATTTTGTGTACATCTACTTCCCAGAGCCCTGAAGTCGGAGTGCAGAGCTGCTACACAGAGCGGTGTTTGCTGTTTATTCAAAATGCAGCAAACCTGCCTAGTGCAAAGTAGATTGGATGAACACTTCTCGAGATATGCAAATAACAGACAGACAGACAGGGATCTTCGCTTTATGGTTCAATAGAAGTTTGTCTGCTCCATGAGACAGACAAGTGACTGAGATCCAAAGAAATTGACCTTTAACCTTGTAGACAAACTGCAAAGTAATTCATTTCCAGGCTGCAGCTATGTAAATGAGTCCCAGCTTTATCTCAGTGGTCTTTCAATATTGCTCTTACTAAATAGCATTACCAACCTGACTTTGTCTTTCTCAGGATACAGCGCTGGATCCTGGGGAGGATGTGGCCCTTCTCTCAGTGAGCTTTGAGGATGCTGAGGCTACACAAGTCTTCCCTAAACTCTACCTTTCCCCCAGCATTGAACAGTAAGCATATCACATCTATACGTTTTGTATTGATGCCTTTGATCAGTTCATTTAGTTAAATGTACAGATATGCACTGATGCACTTTCTTTCACTTCCAATCCAATTGAAATACCTACATTTTAATACCTGCCAATATTGATATGATACCAAAGCTCTTTTTTCTGAATATTATCATTATTATTATTGTTGTTATTGTTGGTATTGTGTGCAAGGTTACACAAGGCTGTAGTAAAATACACAGCACTTCTTGTAAGAAAAGAAATCTGCCAAAGCATAATAATTTAAATGTGTTCCAATGCAGTTTTTTTTTTTTTACTTACAAATATGCATGACATACAGACAGGTGTAGGAGAGCAAATTGTAATGGCAGCTCCTTACAAGCCATGAAAAATGTGAACTCAGCAATGCATTGTTAACTAATAAGTATATTTTGATACGTGAGTTCAAAAGTAATTAGAATTTTAAGGAGTGCAATAGACTGTGGACAATTAATCAATTGAATCTGGATTGGTATGTGGAGCGGTGACAGTCTGATATCCTTGAGAGAATAACACCAGTATTGGCACCTGACATAAGTATTAAATCGGATTATGCCCAACTCTGATTTTGTAATTTGTGTATGCAGTCTTTGCCACCACATGGAATGACAGGACAGGAAATTTAATGTGAGGCCCAAAGAACTTCAAGGTTGGACAGTGAATGAGAATCAACTAGATTTATCCTTTATCCTATATTTTTCTCATGTGAATGAAATGATAATTTTGTTCTATCCATTAACAACAGACACAAGGTTGCTAATATGGACATGTAGGTTGTTTTAGCACTGCATAATCAATCCAAATAATATCTACATATTGCCAAGGGCAATTTTCAAATCGAACAAGCTGCAATTTTTTGTTTGATGGTAAAATGTGTGACAAAACATTATTGCAGTGAAATACTGTAATGCCACAGCAAAAATGCAAAAATACAATTCTTTTTCTCTCGATGTAAGAAAATGTCACATCATCTGGATTGTAATAGGTTTTTCAGTAAAAATGTAAATAGTCATGCACAAACAATTTGCGTTTTGAATCTCATCACAATCATTATATTATTATTAATATTATTATCAAGAATAATCACAATATGATGTTTTTTTACCATACTAGTGCATTGCCCGCCTGCTCCACATTCAGCTTCTTCTCATTGTTTTGACTCATTAAACAAAAAAACGACTCCACTACACACTAAACACACACACCAAACACTACATAACACACTAACTATACACTCCAAACACGCTAAATGTCGCAAATCTCTCAACTCTCAATATCGCTGTCTGTACACCGACCGATGTTGCCTGGTGGATGATTGCCTGTCAAGGTATACATCCGCTTGTTTCTCAATGTGTGTCGTAGGCTTGAGCTCTGCAGTGACTGGATCTAATGCGCATTTCACTGTGGTGGCTCCGGTGGACAATGCTCCAGAATTTGTAAAGCATTTATGAAATAATTTATTCACGGTATCATTGCAGTCCAAACAAATGCAAAGTTGAACACCACTGAACCAAACAGCAGCCATCTAGAAACTCTCAGGTCAGTCTGATCCTGATCCGCAGAGATACTTGAGGCACACACACACACACACACACACACACACACACACACACACACACACACAGACAGACAGACAGAGATTCCTTGCTTTTATAGAGAGATACTGCAGCTTTAGGTTGTTTTACCATTTTCATCTAAATGACCTTTATTTTGTAATGATGCTAAAAGAAGTTGTGTACTGTCTCAATTTGTCCATGAAATTAGTTCATCATTAACATTTGCCTTCATTATGCAAGTCAAGGCAAGTTTATTTATACAGCCCCATTCGGACACAAGGCAGTTTAAAGTGCTTTACAGAAAATGTTAAAACTTTATTTTAAAGACAATGAAAACAAAAACAAGCAAAATAGCTTAAACAGGTGAAAAAATGTTATGAATCTAATTATTTCAAAGCCACAGTAATGTTTAAAACCATGATTTAAATGAGCTGACAGTTTTAGCAGACCTCGGGAGGCTTTTTCCACAAGTAGGGAGCATGGATACTAAAAGCTGCTTCAACTTGCTTGGTTTTGATCGTGGGAACACTTAGTAGACCTGTACCAGATGACCATAGGAGTCAGAGAGTAGATCAGAGATTGATTTAGTGTTATATAGACAAGTGATAACATTTTAAAATCTATCCTTTGACACACAGGAAGCCAGTGCTGTGATTTATGGACGGGTGTAATGTTCTCCACTTTCTTGGTGTTAGTAAGAAATTGCAGTAGCATTTCTGTGAACTCATGGCATAAAAAGTCACAAACAAGCCTAGCCACTGTATACTTTTAATATAAATGTTGTTTTAATCACAGTTATTAATCAGACACATTCCTGCAGTATGAAGGGAGAATATTCATCAAGTTTGTTCCACGGATTTTTTTGTTTAGACAAGACACCTTTTAGAATCACTGGGAGCAGCATAGGTGGGGTCAGCCAAAGGTGATGTGGGCCCACTCTCTCTGTTTCTGAATTTGAGGATGCAGGATGTAGTTGACAGATTAGCATGAGTGTGCTGTGAATCTAGCGCCATATTATGTAATTGTGAATAATCCCACATCCCAGTGTCTGGACTCATCAGTCGGTTCCTCAAAAACAACAAGGGAAGAACAAAAAATTGGATGGATGACACACACTGTCTGAGCTCGGGATGACTGGATGTCTACAGACATCTGGGGTGTTAACAGTACAATGTGTGTGTGTGTGTGTGTGTGTGTGTGTGTGTGTGTGTGTGTGTGTGTGTGTGTGTGTGTGTGTGTGTGTGTGTGTGTGGAATGTTTTCTGTGAGTCTGTGGGCACTGTGTGAGTGTTTTCTCTTTGTTCAAATCCATTTTTTGTCTTGCTGGATTAGGTGTGTATGTATGTGTTTGTGTTCATTTGTCAGGTTACATTTGTGTGTGTGTGTGTGTGTGTGTGTGTGTGTGTGTGTGTGAGAGAGAGAGAGAGAGAGAGAGAGAGAGAGAGAGAGAGAGAGAGAGAGAGAG
>CAEMYA010000447.1:387516-510419 GCA_903131615.1 Diplodus sargus
CTCTCTCTCTCTCTCTCTCTCTCTCTCTCTTGCTCTGTCTCTCTCACTCTCTCTCATCCTCCTGTCTCACCATGTTCATTTTTACATCCCCATCGTCCATGCTTCCCTGTGGCTCCTCTGGTTCTCCCCAGTTGTTTCTTATTGTTACAAGAATCAAGTCCTTCCTCCTATCTTCTGTCTCCTGCCATTTTCATACGTTTTCGTCACATTCTCTCTCTGTCATTTACCGTGTGTATCCACTCATCACTCGCTCCTCAACGCAATCACTAGAGCACATACATGCACACACACACTTGACGCTCCTCCTCTCCAATATGTAAAAATTAACTGTGACAGGACCTTATACCCGTGCAGCAACTGCAACAGAATACCCTAATTACACCACATGAAACAAAGGTCACCTACCAACTGCTTGTCCTGCATAATCCTTTTTTTCCGTGCTGTGCATGTGTAAGAGCATATCTAAGCAATAATATGAGAGAGATTGCTATATCTCCTTTTAAAATACACAGTGCTGCCAACCTTGATGGAGCACCACATCAGTATGTTCCATTTATGTTTTTACTGTAATATTAAGCACTGAATACAAAGTTAGAAGCTTTGATTCAAAATTCATATTTTTGTTGTCTGTGACTTGTATCCGCTGTGCGTTTTTGGTCATATTTAGGGCTGCACAATTAAAGATATTATATGCCCTGGTCTACAAAACTTGTTTGTTTTTTATATCATCAGGATTTTAATAGATTTTTGTATGAAATATGATTATTCCCACATATTGTGAATCCTATCACAGTCATGATATCTAATAATATTCACAATGTTTTTTATAACCATATAATGCAGCACTAGTCCTACTAAATGGTCCTGTTAAGTATAAAATGCTAATGTTTTGATGAACACCTTTCCACACAGATAAACCACGTTACCAAGAAGGATGTTCCAGTGTTGTAATATTTCAGAATACCTCAGGGTTAACATATGCATGTTCTTTACACGTTTGCCTGTTTAATGATGGATCTCTGTGTGTTTGTGAGGGAGACTGACCTCACTGTGGGTCCAGACTGAAGCTGTTGCAGTGGTGTTAGAGGCTCTCCTTCTCTGTCAGTTGCGTGAGGAGGACAGAAGGAGGCTAAAGGCAGTAGAATGGAGAGCAGGAAGTGGGGAAGCTACGGTGCAGGGGATAGCGAGGGGTGGTTGCTGGAGGAGAAGCAGTGGGAAACTGGGGTAGATAAAGGAGAGGCTATAAAACAAATCCTCCTCATCTAAACCCTCTAAGAAACATCTCAAAATGCAGAGGCTGAACAGTGGCACAGTGAGCCAAGCTCTCATTTACCACCCTTCTTCCCCTGCTCAGTGTTGTTTCCTTGTCTTGAGATATTTGCACATATGCATATCAAGGCCGTGTATGAATATGCTCCGCTACATGCTTTTGTGCACCTTTTTGTCAGCTGTGTGGGAGTGTGTTAATTCATGACCCAGGGCAAAAATGTATGTCTTCTGCACCGTTGTTTGAAGACAAACGATTGCATGTGTGTTCGAGTTCATGCATGAGCGCATTTGTGTTGTATTCATTGTGGATGCTACTTAATTTAGCATGCGGATGTGTGTAAGCCTTTTGCTGTACGTGTTCATGCATATCTGTTAGCCTGTTAGTTTTCCTCCATGTCCTTACTGACCCTTGTTAGTCTTTGGTCTTCTCTGCATCGGCTCCAGTGAAGAGGAAAGCTCATTTGTTGCAGCGTTCCTGCACATTCTCTCTGTTTTTCTAGCAAGCATTTGATAGACAGCGACATCCAGGAGCTTATGCATTAACCCGAGTGAGCACAAATGTTCACAATATCACAAAATGCCAAAATGATCAAAAACAGCTTTGGAAATTGTTTAAATCAGTTCTAATTTTATGAAATAGTGCAGCTGCTGTAGATAGCTCCAGAAATTGGCTCAGCTTTGGTTTTTGCACCGCTGAATTTCAGTGTTGGTACAGGCTGTCTTATCAACTACATCTATTCAGTGTCAAATTGTTCTTTATATATGCAATCGTTCTGTCTGTCCAGCTTCTAATCAACCATCCTATCTTTTATCTTTTTTTTTTTTTTCATTTTTCTGTTGTCTGTCCATCAGTCCAGACATCTATTCTTCCACATCTATTTTTACTCTTCCATCCTTAGTGTTTGTGGTTGTTTTGGTGACACAAAGAACAAACAAACACATTGGTAACAGCAAGTGCAAATTAACATTGATGACCCACTTGTTGACTTTGCCATGACACAAACAGTACGTGAATACAATTTCATTAGTCATTTCACAATTAAAAAAGAAAATCTTCACGCAGTATTCAGAATCTTTGCCTTGTTGTTCAGGCCTTAATGAAACTCAGGTGTGGGGTGGCAACATAATTTGATTTGTTTTGAACAAAACTTGTCTAATGTTGTACTATGTACAAATAAATTAATAAAATGTTCACAGTCGTTACTGTTTGACACATTTAGAATCATTACAACTTTTGTCTTTCGCATTTTTGCTAATTTGTGGCCCACTTCATGTGTGCTAGAGACAAAAAAAATGAAAAAGCAACCATTCAGCCACTTCAGAAATACAGAAAGAGGGCAGCTTATTTATCCGTTAGAGTATATTATTACTGCCACGACCAATACAACTATTGTATAGAGACATAATTGCCTGATGGAAGTACATTTATTAGCTAATGCTAAGGACAATGCTACAGATTGTGTCTGAAAAGGATTTGATTTCATGAAAATGATTATCAACTTTGAAAATTGTTTAAATCAATCCTAATTTTAAGAAACAGTGAGTGTAGCAGTTGTGGACAGACATTTACCACTGGATTTCTCTGTTGGTACAGATACTGACACTGTCACATCAACAACTGCTGTTCTGTTCTTTCTGTTATATCATTTTATCAATCATCAGATCATTTTGTCTATTGTTCTGTTGTTTGTCCGTTCATTCCTCCATCCTTCCATCCCTTGCTCCCTTATCGTTCACTGCTTTCTTGTCTATCTCACTTTGTTTTGATTCACTTTTCCAGTTTATAACTCTTGTGTCCTCGGTCATATCTCTCCCCCCCTTCCCTCCTGTTTTTCACATGTCTGCTGCCTGTCTCTTTTCTCTCCATCTTTCTCCGTTTTTCTATCACTCTCTCTCCTCTGCTGATCCCTCTGGCTGATCCTCAAAGGGAACCGAGAGAGTGAGTGGGACTTAAAAGAGAGAGAAGAGCTGCGCTCTACCCAGCAAGGTCGTCCCTCGCTCGACTGAAATGCAGCGAGGAGAAAAAAACAACACACGGGAGAAGAGAGCTTTTCCCTCTCTCTGCTTTTCTCTTTCCTCCACCTCTCTAGTCTTCTCTTTCATCACTCCTGAGTTGTTTGATATCTCACTTTTACTCTCCTTCAGCAGGGGCTCGTATGTAAGAGCTCTGAACGCAAACTCGTAAGCCCCCTGAGCTACAGTGTTGTACCTCTATTGCTATTCCCTCTTCCACTCTCTTTCTTACTCTCTCTGTTACTTTTTCTTCCCCTGTCTTCAAACAGATGATCACTGTAATGGTTTCTGCCTTACAGAGCGGCAAGGGGAAAAAAAGATGTTGAAATATCCTGACAGACACCCACATTTTTACCAATAATCTGCAGTGTACGTAGACCGTACATCAGCTCCGCTCTTTGATGAGACTGTACAATCGTATTTGCTTCTTTTTCTGTAGAAATTATTGATTATGAGAAATCAAATCACTGTTATTCTTTAGGCTTACAGATTCAGCTGCTTAAAAATCAGTGTTCATTTGTTATATAATGTTTCACAGGCCGCCTGGAAGAAAATATACTGTAAAAGGCATGGTGTTACGCTGTGTGGCTCCTATGATTTGTCTCTTCTCACTCATTTAAAGTAGCCGTTAAGTGTTGAATAGATGTAGACATTTAAAGAATGTGAAAAATGCTGCAGGTATCTTTGGGTAGAATTTGTTTTCAAGCCAAATGATTTCTTGAAAAACTAGTGTCGCAGCAGAGATCAGACCCAAAAATGCGAGATGCAGGTATCCCAGCAATGAGTGATGAGACAGGACAGCAGTAGGGTCACAAGTATAAAGCAGGTTGGGAGTGTGTTGCCTTGGATTTATATACCAAAGAAACAAGTCCAATTAAAGATATGAATAACTATTGGCTTTGGCAGAGATTTTCAGAAGATACAGATCAAACGTATCTGTCCCTGTGGAATATGTAAACATCTGTCTCACATAAGGCATCAAACAGTTTCTGCTGAACCAACATAGATAGTATCCTTTTGTGGCTTTAGACAACACTGTCATTACTTAATTTTTTTATCATGTCACTGAGCTGTATGTAACAGTACATAAAAAGCAGACTTCTCTAGATGGCAATATAATTGGTGTTTTAACCTCTAATAACTGACTTTTTAGGACAGGCGTGGGCATCAAAAACAAGTTCTGAACACAACAATGACATATTATCACCCTTTATCTATATTTAGATAAATGTATGTACACCTCCAGTAGACACTGAGCAACATTAGCATTCATTTACAATCATTTATGCATCTACCTCATGTATTCAAGTCCAATGTCCACCTTACCTTTAGCTCTGGTTTTTTTTCTCCACATGCTACAACCTCAGTAGCTGTTAAATGCTCCACTATATTCACCAGCTAGTCGCTAACTGTCTGTCTTCTGTTTGGTGCTGCACCGGTAGAGTTTAGTTATTTTTTTTAGAGCTCCCTTACTGTAAGTTTCCTTCTGTGGCTGAAAATGTCACTGATGAGACTAGGAAGTCTGAATCAGAGCAGTAAACTTGTAATCTAAAAAGCTAAAACAATCAGCTGAAAGACACTAAAACACTTGGTAGATCAGTGGGGAACTGCACAGTGAGTTTATCATTCTCTGTAGGTTTGTCACTACTAGAAACCCCTTTCAGATACAAGTAGTTCTGTGATCTATTGTCATTCTAAAAATAATTGATCATAGACGCTTTATATAACACATCAGGTTTTTACCTGGGTGTTTTGAGAGTAAGGTGGCAAAGGCTGTAAGTGGCATGTCCAGCTTACATACCACATATAAGTGTTTTCACCCATATACTCCTGTTAGTTAAGATAAGCCAAACTAAACTAGCTTTCATTTCAAACACACATTTGTTTGCCCCACAAATAACGGCAATTCATTGATTATCCTGACCTTTTATGATTTGTCAATTTGTCTTTCCACTGTTGCCTCCAAACTTGAGTGCCACATGCAGCATGGTGTGCTTAACATAAGTGCATCAAAACAGTTGCTGATAAATGTAATATTAGTTTTGGCAAAAACCTTTGCATTCTCGTCAGTATTGTCAGCAAAGGCTTAGAAAACTCTGTGCACCAGTGTGCCTTTGTATTTGGGTGATGGAGCCAAGAACATTTTGTGTTTTTGCTTTTAAAGATGGCTTAAAAACGACTAATCAAACACCAAAATATGTGGAAATTGATTGATTTTAGTTACATTTATAGTGTAACTGATGCTGATGAACTTGTGGTTTACAAGTAATGCTTTACCACTGTGCCACCTTTACTTTGTTTTTATGGGCTTCCTGATCAATTCTGTTGTCACTCAAGCGTATGACATTTGACATACAAGCCAAATACTGAGAAACCATTAAATTGGTGAGTTTAAATTAATGATATAATATTTTGAAAGTTTAACTGGACAATGCAACTCCTGACATGAAACCATCAGCTGGAGAGAAGATCACATATTATTAAAAAAAAAAAAGTATACCCAGTGTTACAATGGTGTTTCAAAGTCTTGATTCCTTTACCTCATAAACAAAGTTTGGTAGACACTTGTGAGAGCTCCAAAATCAACAAGAGACAAAACAAATGTTGGCTTGCCATCAAGTTACTCATGAAATTAATGTTAATTAGCGACAGCTGATATGACCTGCAGTTGGAAACATTTTTCATTGAAACTGGTGAGGGTGACAAGCTGATAAGAAGCAGCAAGCTAAATGTTTTGTACACAGCTCTTTGCTAATGTGAAGGAGTGAGGAGAGATGGCGGATCCGGTACTGTCAGGGCTCAGCTAATGTTGCCAACCCTGGTGTCACAGCAGAGTCAAATCATTGGTGCAATCAAATAATTTTTCACATTTGCACACTGTAGTTGTCACTCTTATATGCAGTGAAATGTTGCAGTGTAGAACCCAGCTGTCACTAAGGAGAGCAGGCTTGAGGTGGACCAAATCCATTAAAATAAGCCCAGATCGGTTATGACACTACTTTTGCTTTTGTTAATGCTGCAGCAATACAATGCTCATTTGTACAGCTTATTGAGTTCTTATCTGTAATGGTGAATGATTTGAGTGAGATCTGTTTCACTGCAGCTTGCATCAGTTTCAGAGAACTTCAGTGTTTAATTTGGCTCTGCATCCATCTGCAATCACACATCCGCATCCGAATCATTTTGTTTTTTACCTGATTGCTTTTGTGTCTCCTCTGACCATTTTTGTAAACCAGACTCCGCTCTTTTCATTTTCACTTTTACTTCTCGTTTACCTGATTGTACTGTGCCCATGAGATGAGTTGGATACATCTCTCCTTCCCCCAGAAAACCTGCTGCATTGCATAAAAGAATCGAGTGGGCACCGTCTCTGCCCCCAAACCAGATTTAGGAGCCCAGAAAAATCAACACAGAGAGACAGTTTTAGGCTGCAGTGCACTTATGTTTGTGTATCTGCATTTGCCTTTAGGTGCCTGTGTGTGTGTGTGTGTGTGTGTGTGTGTGTGTGTGTGTGTGTGTGTGTGTGTGTGTGTGTGTACATGCCTGCCTGCGTGCTGATGTGTGTGTGCATGTGCCTGTGTGGGTGTACAGTTTGTGTGTGTCCCTTCTCCAGGGTCTGTAGAGGTGTTTTATAGCCTTTGAAAATCTTTGCATTTCGATCAGATATTTTTCAAGGTTTTGTGAGCGTCTTGTCACAGTCAGAAATTCAGTCAGTCTGATAAAATAAATTCACCACTAACCCGGCAAACCCACTCAACAGTCTGAGATGTCAGCACAGACACTTCTCTCACTCTCGGCAGCTCAAAGCACTCTGCTACTTTTTCCTCCTCCCTGTCTCCTTGAACACATCTGCATTATATGTTTTTCTATACGTCTGTGTGAAGGGAGTTTTGCAGTGCTCCTTTGCTGTTGCATGGAGGTTCCTCTCAATATGTGGGCCATCAGGGGGGCAGCAAGATAACATGCATTAAACATAAACATTACTGTGCTGTACAGAACTTATACCTATCCATGACCTACCCATATTTTCTGCTCTCAGTGTGAAAAAAATCTTGACCAGTCATTCAACACTGCAAAACTGTCATGGTAGACCTATCAATCAAACAGGCTAAATTGAACCTTTATTGACCATTACAAAGATATTATGATTAAGCAACCCTCTAATGCTCTATCTTGCAATGTTAAAGAAAGTGAGACCCTAGACCTGTCCCTTTTATTTGTACCTGCACCAAAAGTTAACGTGATTTATTCTAGGCAGATACCCATCCCACCAATTATGAATGCTGACCCATCCCAAGTTTGGTTGAAATCTTTATAGTAGTTTTCTTTCAATGCTTTCGAACAGGAATTAGCAAGGGGACCATGAGTTCTAAGGTTAAGAGTTTCTCTCATAATATGCAATACATTTTGTTTTGTTGTTAACCTCTGAAAACACAATTTATAAGTCTACAAGTTTTTAGGTAGTTGATTGCTGCCACATAAATCAACTACCTTAGGTTTGCGAAGTGATAGTTACCAATTTGAAACTGTTACCCTGTTCCCTATCCTTATCAAATACCAGTCAGAATTTGTAATGCCTGCAGCCTGAGGCTCTTATTAATTTAGTTTTAAGTCAATGAACAGTAATTCCGAGTAAAATTGTGCATTGTTTTGCCATGATCATCACCTCATAACAGTAAGGTTACTGACTCCTATTGCCTTAGGCCGAAGGCGCTTTGTCTCATCACAGATGAAGAAAAGGATGTTACAGCAGTCAGCAAGCAGAGTCATATACTGTATGGGCCTCTGAGGAACCCTCGGGCTTTAGGAAATGAAGAAGGCAATCAAAATGGAAATGTTGCTGCTTTGAAACTACATTTGAATCTCCAAACAGTTCTTCTTGGCCTTATCTTTCACTTTAGTAATGAATCATTTCTGCCCTCTTTCCAATTGAGCCTTTATCTGGTCTCACACTGCCACTGCACAGTCACGCACAGTCTCTCTCACATACACACACACACACACACACACACACACACACACACAAACGACACAAATAAACAAACTGAGCTTCGTCACCATCCACCTGAATCACACAGGATAATCTCTGGTTGATGAAGTCACAGGCAGCCCTGTCACTGTACTGCATGAGTCTGTGTGTGTTGTTTACATGCATGCATGTACCACTGTCTACTGTAAATATGTCATACAATAGGTTGTATTGCTTAGAGGGGTTGTGTTAGGCAGCATGCCTGTGTGATGACTCCAGTTTGTGTGGGTAGTGTTGAGAGCGATGTCACAGGTAGAGACAGGACTCTTCAGGGCGCCACATAGAAAGTAAAACATCATTATGTCTAGATTCAGAGCCCACCCACAGGAAACTCAATTTAAAGCAATTTAAAGCTCATACTGAAAGTCTGATAACACATTGACATTTGAAAAAAAAAGATACCACACCAATAGTCTACCTGTTGTTTTCTTTTTTCTTTTGTGTTTTTAACACGTGCACCTACAGCATCACTTTAGGCAGTCGCGTCTCGAGAAGTACTACTCATAGGATAACTATGATGATTTTTCAAGGGTTATGTCTGCTTGGGTGTGGACAAGAAATTGCGAACAGAAAACCTGTGTTACAAACAGAAAGTGTGGAGTTAGAAAGGAAGCCCTTACCAGGCAGGGAGTGTCTAACAAAAATGTGCTATTGGAATGAAGGAGTAAGCCTTTCCCTTGATAGGGACTAAAAGTAAGGATATCTTGCCCTTAGCTGCAATTATTTGGTAATTCTTGATAATTCTTCTTGTAATCTGTCTTATCTGAGTCCCACAACCTAATGCTAGTGCATTACCAAATCACTGGGGTATCCCTTTAAAGGTGTCGATGGCCCTTTGTTGATTGTTGATTGATGAGTCTTAATCTCAGGTCATCAAATACAGATGTTTTGGGTCTGTGTACAACAGGTTGTATACCAATTGTGTTCAACAACAACAACCAGCAAATGTTAAGCAACAGTTTATAATGACCTGAGAATGACACTCAATTGTTTGCTGTTCTCCAACAGCTAGTTGTTGAGTGTCATTCTCAGGTTGTCAAATTTGTGATGCTTTGAGTTGGTTTCATCTAAACACCTCAAATGAAAATGCTGACTGCAGGGGTATAATTCCTGAACACAAGCCATTTGTTACTGTGGAAACTCAACAATTGGTTGTTAGTGTTCAGTGATCTCAACCAATTGTATTTAGGTTATGTAGGTTAATTTGCAGTCTTCAAATACTGACAAGTTCTTTGAACACCAATCATGGGTGAACACAATGGTTGGTGATGGTGTAGTTCAAACACCACTCCAAGCCAACCCAAAGCGTCAGTAGCCTCATTCACACTGCCATTTGCATGCGGGGATCCTGCACCAGTTCTCCGCACCCTCCTCTGTGTGAAAGTTTCAGATGCGGAGAGGGGGGAAATTTCAATCCGATGCTGATCCGCCTCTGGAGGTAGTATCAGGGCCGCATTATTGGTGAGCCGCCCCAGTGTGAATGGAGAAGCCGCAGGCGCGGAGCAGTCAGATTACAGAGAAATGTCCCAAAAAGCAACGTTACAGGACCAAACAAACTTTGGCAAACAACTTTAATTCACCAAGTGTTTGTGATGAAAATAAATCACCGCGACTGTCAGCCCTCCCGCCCGAGACTTCAGGGAACTTTCCCCCAGAAAACAGCCTCCGTCCCCGCGAGTGAGCGAGTCGGATAGCGACCTGTTTACTGATGGTGATTATGTAATTATGTAATTTAGCGCGAAAAACGTAAACGTCACTTTCCAGGTTGTTTGGTGGGTCAGGATCTCAATCACAACACATTATAACAGCATCCATATGATTGTAAACTGTCCACGGGTTTAGTTTGACAGAGGAACACCTGGGAAACACTGACGTCAACATGACATTTACCATCACGCCTTTTTAGGAGCTGCAGCGCCGGCTTTCTGTGTGAATTACAGGTGGAACGGTGGAGATGCTTCGCTCTGTGTGAATCACCATCGGCAGAGAATTGGCGAACCACCACTTCGGAGATAATTCGAAGACGCTGTGTAAAAAGAGCTACCATATGACAAACTTGGAATAAGACTCAACAGTCAACTATCTTTCACCAGAAGTGCCTATTGCACCTTTGATATTTACACACATTGTTCATTGTTACAATCCAGTGTGGTCTTTATGGTTTGTCATAACTGCTCAAATATGGGGTTCAGTTTTTTGCACAGGTGATCTTGCTGCCTCATTAAATTCTCCCCCTTAGCCTGACCTTGAATTAAGGTGTTACTCCTTACTCCTAAGGGTGATTTATTCAGCCATCCACAGTAAAATATGGCTTATTTTCAGGCAATATTCTCTACAGTCAGCATTTTTCAGCTGAGGGTATTGGGTCTGTTCAAGGCAGAGGCTGGAAACGTGGTAGGTCAGATCCATTCAGAGAGGGTCAGGAGTGAATAAACTGAGTTGGAAAAAGTTATAGTAAAAGAACATTTCCAAACAAGCAATTTTATTTTGAAGTACCATTTTCTACTTGCAGGCACTAGAACATGCAACCTCTTCTGATTGTATTGGTCTTTCCAGATTCTTATCTGCCTTGAGGAGAAGCTAGCTGCTTCACATAAGACCAGTAATTATGAAAAATATTTTATTAAACTATATTTTACTTGAACTAAACACAAAAAAGAAGACAACATTTTAAGCAGTTTTCTTCTTGTTTTAGTTCATTGCCATGTTGTTTTTTATGCAGCTTTGTATTTAATGTTTTTAAATCCTTGGTTTTAAACCCTAATTGCAATCTATTGCTGCAATGTTTCTTCAACCCCAAACTGTAGCCTACAAAAGTGTTTTTGTTATTTTATTCTGTGAAATAAAAGCACTGCTTGGGTACGGGGAAACTGACAGATTAATAGATGGAAATTGAATTAATGTTTTTTAAGTTAGTCATGTGGTATGTGACCAAGGGCCTTATTTTATTAAACAGTCCTATGATCAGTTTTGATCTGATTTATAAATGTTTTGCATTTTGGGACGCATATATGTCCATATTTTATGCTGGGCATCTTTTATGAATCGAACGTAAATACACCGCTGGAAAGGATCCGTCAAGTCTAAAGCGACAAAGATTTTCAAAGATGGGGCCCATGATGTCCTAGGGGAAATGTGTCCCCTAAGATTTTACCATTCGGGAACCACTGTTTTAGAAGTCCTCAAATAGTCAAGTTCCAGAGGCAAAGCCATCGACAGCCAAAATGTGTCACATTTGTTCACATGCCTGCCATTGACACAAATGAGTGACAAACACACCACCATCTGTTTTGTGCCACTGTCCACATTTACATCTGAATGATATGGAGCTATTCTTAGATCTATGGGAAGATAGATGGGCATCACTCAATTCATTTTCAAAGCCTTTTCTCAGAGTTGCTGCAAGTCATTTTCAATTAACCATTTGTTGGTGCACAGATAGACGCACAGGCTAATGCTAATTATGTGCACAAAGCCTACTCAAAATGGTGGCTTTGGAGTTCTGGAGAAAAGATTCTGACAATGAAAATGGCTTCATGACAATTTACATGGCTTTTCTGGGAATAAGAACATATTAATATTCAGCTGAAGAAAAGACTAAATTAAAGCTGATGATCTTGAGTAAAAGCTGTTAATGTAATTGAATCATTGTGGATGGACATGATTCTTATCTTTAGCTAATTTCAGAGAATTTAGACAGATCAGTAAAAACCTGTGTATGGCAGATGAGCAGCTGAAGGCAGAACAGTTGTTCTCTACACAGAGCATGGCAACTCCTTCATCAGTCAGTCTACATCTACCCTGACCTTTTCGTGAACCATGTTGGGACATCATTTTCCCAAAAACATGGGGGTTTTGGTTAAAAGTAAGGGCGCATGGTACTCCACCTTCCTCCTCATTACTCCCACAACCTTTCTTTGGAATTTTTTAAATTGTGCAATTCTCCTGACTTCTATGTTATATGGAAAATATTTTCATACACCATGGGAAAGAAAGCTATTTCTTTCTTTGTGGCTGTGGGTGGATGATGCAGAGCTTGAGACTAATGCCTTGGACTTGACTCAAACTTGTCTGCTATAAAACTGGAATTGAGACTTGAAGACAAGCTTGGGAACTTTGACTTGGTGATAAATAAGTATTGGAAAATGCTCTACAGTATGAAGTTGTGTCTTTTGGAGCTGTACCAAACTGTCAAGAATAATATAATAACCAGGATGTGTATCTGAATAACATACAGATATTTTTTGTTTCATCTTTAAGGCACTCAAATACTGGCATCCTGTCATTAAGTGGAAAAAACCCACACATGTGGGTAATGCACAATCATAATCTGACCTGTTGCTAATTCCTGAACAACTGCATCTTAAATTTGTTAAACAGTATAGTTACAACGATCAGGCTGACGTGCACACCTGATGGCACATTGTGGCGCATTCCGGTTTGGATTGAATTCATAGTGCAGCTGTAATTTGTCTCCCTAAAACGTGAAAATTATATAAGATATGTGCCATTTTAGTATTTGTTAGGCAGCTGCCTGCTGAGTATTGAATTTATGTTAAAAATACACAAAAAAGTTGCCGTTTTTTTATATAAATCCTCCAAAACCTTATTAATGATAATGATCTTACTTGCTGAAAGGTGGTTAAAATTTTGTAACCTACCTCTCATAGGTCTTGTAAATACTGCTAGACAACTGTCCTTCATTTTCCTGAGAATTTGATCAACCAAAACTTAAGGCCTTGTCTGGTACATTACAATATGCCCGTGTGTGCACTCAACCAAGGATATTGGGTTTACATATTAGTGTCAGCATTCTTTGCCAATCATGACACCAGTCTGCAATTTAACGTTTAATGTCAAAACCATGCGTTGGGTTTTGATTCAGTGTTCACAGACAGTTCTATACAGCACACTGTAAAAATATTCATAAATTGATTAATTGTGAATTGAACTGTTTCTTCATTAGTTATAATGTTAGTGAGCCAACTCAACAAAAAAAAAACATAAGATTAAGTTCAGTCAACTGTTTCCTTGTATTGATAAGAGCAGCTAGTGAACATGGTTTTCAGGTTTGATCCCTCATGCAAGACATTACCTGATTTTAATTTATTTTACTGAATTGTCAGTCACATCCAGGATCAGTGCTGACCCTGATTTTGATGTGACCACTGCTCCAGAGTTTGATCTGCACACATCTGTGTTTTAAGTATAAAATCAGGACTATGTTCCAAACAGGCAGAAACTCGTCATGATTTGCAGATTTTGCCTTTCAATTTGTTTTTTGATTATTGTTAATGAGTTATTGATCAATTATTTGCCACAACATAAAAAAAAATAGTCTTATAATTACTTGCAACTAGGCATAAAACACCCTATTTCCAGTCAAAAATAAGTACTTGGGTTGATGTTGGCCATTGTGCTTTTGTGATTTTCAGTCTAAACATTGATTAAAGAAGAATAGAAATGCTTTTGAGGTGTGATTCAGACTTTTCTCCTAAAAATGCGAGACTTGACTTGCCCTTGCCCTCCAAAAACTGGAGACGTGTCTTGGGCTTGCCCTCTAAAGACTTAACAACAGCTCTGGGATGATGTGATGGAAATGGTCAGATCATGGTCATGGTCTGTGACTCACTGTTGTTGTGTTTTACCTTTAGATAAATTATTACCATTTTCAAATCATGAACTTACTGATCAACTGAAGAACAAGCCCTTGGGGCTTTATGTCAACATGTGTGACCTTTAACATTATGTTCAACGATATAGGCTATTTCCATGCATTGTGCATGCATAACCTAGTAAACAGCAGTCATCCACTTCGGCATTGCTTTTAAAATGACATAACGACATTTGTAAATGCCCTGTGACTGTCCTGCTATAATGAAGAATCAAATAGAAATAGAAAGCTCCTCCTCTATGTGTCTTAAAATGAGCATTAAAAGGCAATAAGCGGTTCCTTAAGACCTTTAACCCATCCTCAGGATATTTCCTCTGTTTTTGCCCCAGATCAGGAAAAATGAGGGAGTGTCTGCTTCGCTTGGTTAGTCACTGGGGAGCTGCAGCAGCAGATTCCCTGATTAAACAAGCATGCACTAATCACTAATAGAGCAGTGCTGCAGGATTGAATCAGGAGGATGTCAAAAGAATAAATGAACAAGTGAAGGAGAATGAGGAGGATGCCACAGGCATGAGATAGCCCTTTATTTTTTAATTCCACAACTTCAATAGATGTCAGCCAACCAGTGTGCTCCGTGATGGTTCATGTTTTTGCTCAGTAGTTTCCTGTTATTTCCACAAAGGCAAGTCAAACAAAGTCTTGAATTGTGATGACGGCAGAGAAAACGTGATATTCTTTCTACTCTATATATGTGTTTATTACAGGCTAACTGTTGTCTTTTTTTTCAATTAGTGCTTTGGGAGGCTCCTCGGCACTTCATATCCCAGCATTCCCCAGTGGAGGATGCCTAATTGACTATGTCCCTCAAGTGTGCCAGTTACTCACCAACAAGGTAAACGTGCTTGGTGTACCTCATTTTACTTTACACAATGTGATCAGATGTGCTTTGTGTCAATTATTTGTTACCCTTAATGTCCGTCTATTTAAAACATGGCAGGATTCCTTACTCTTGGTGGGCATGAATATGTGTGTCACAGGTATATGAATAGAGTTGTAAGCTCTGGTGCAGCAAAGCATGTGTCCACTGAGGAAGCCTTGTGTTTGTATGTGTGTTAATGTGTTTATGTGCATTCATGCACGTGTGTCTAGCATCTGCCGACGTGGGCGTACTGGCCAACCTCCATAGGTTGTCTGAGCACTCCCTGGTCACTGCAGGCTGACAGGTATGCTTTGTAGACACGGAGTATTGCTGTTTCCCTCGGGTAAAATGCCCATCCCCCGCAATCTTCCTATTTACCTGGACTCTGTCCATCATACTAAGGATATTTGGAACACTCATGTCCCTGGCTGACCTCCATTGTCTGTAGTTGTTTAAGTCCAACAACAGTGTCAGAAACTCTCCCTCCACCTCCCTGAAAGAGTCACAGAGGCCACAGCCTGTGTTTAGAAAGGCATGGAGAAATGCAGCTGGTTGTATGTTTTAATACATAAATGCTCATGCAGCCTTTTTTAAAAGACTCTGTAACCCCTGAGATCCCAAACTGATTTGAAAAGACATTATTTGCACCCTTTAAGCCAAAATCTTCACTGTTGCTGATAAGCAACTCGACTCCTCGACTGTAGGATGTAAATAAATTGTAAATAAATTATTTTCAAACTGATTCAGAATCTTGGGGCTCTTACAGACTTGGATTACACTGAACGATCTGTATGGATCCATTTTTTTCTTTTGTTCGTGTTTTTTTTTTACGTGTTTTAAAACAAGTCCCCATCTACGACAGTGTAGATTAGATACACAGATACAAAACTGAATTTTCATTTTTGGTAGACATTATCCTTCAATCCTCGAAATTTCATTCGAGTTTGTTGAGTGCTGTCAGTCTGAAGATTTATTTAATTCCCGTTCACATGCAAGCTGTAAATTGATTATCATGACACAAAGGCACCTGAAAGTTAGTAGTCTCTTGTTTATAGCCCTGACTGATGTTTTGTTTCACTTCAAATGGCTGAACAAATCATACATGTGGACAGGTGGTAAATAGGAGGTCTTGAACGCAACACCACAGAGGAGTACTGGCTAATGCTAGTAAAGCTCGTTTGACAGGTTGACTAATTGGCTAAAGCAGTTTTGATTGGGCTTCACCAACATCTAAATATCTTAATCTAGACAATGATATTGGAAGGTGTAGAGTGACGGGGTGTAAAGTAATATCTCCTATTTACTCCCATGTTGTTTGAGAGTGTAGTCTCATCAGATAATAAAGACAAAAGCTGAAGGGGTAAGCATAAACACAGAACAATACATCAACTTCAGTTTATCTTTTATTGTTTGTAAGATTAATCTACTGAGGCCAAAGAAAGAAAAGACATAATTTGTAACATCCTTGACGAAGATTCATAATCTTTGCAAGGACAGACTGTGCAGTCGTTTCGTTCTTTTAACACCATCAATTATATCCACCCACTTATTACAGATGCTGTGATTGTATTGACACAAATATATTGCCACATACCTCAGCTGTGACTGTGCTGATTGATGCCAGCAACAAGCATCTGCATCATTAAAAAGAGATAACTAAGCCTCAGAAGCCATTGAGCCCTGAGAGGTTTTCAGTTACGCAACGCCTGTGTACATACAGTTAGTGTTAAAATCACACAAATCAAAAGATTATTTGATTTTGAACTATTACAATAAAATCCCCCAATTGTTTACATGATAGTGACTGTCAGGTCAGAAACTGGCTTACGAGAAGATAGCTGACAGTCATTAATAATCTCCAAAAACAGTTTAATTAATGTGTTAATCGTCTGCTTCAACTTCCTCGACCATTTTGCAGGTCTCTATCTATTGTGTGTGTTCTAGGTCATTGCAGTCTCCTACAAGAGCACTAGTATTCTTATAAGAGACCAAATCACAACCTGGTGTTTAACTGGAATCTCTTTCCAGATATGATGTTAAAAATAATTATCAATCCAGGCACATTTAAAATTACAGCTGCTACAATACAGTACGTGTTCTCATTGATGGCATCCTCATTGCATTTCCATGTGCAAAGTTGACAGTTAAAGGAAAAAGACTGTCAACAAAAACAACCCTAGTTATTGCCTGGTCCTATATACAGCAACAACTGTTAACATTGGGGGAAGAAAATCGCACTTGTATTCCAGTGTAATAAAGCTGATATTAGTAAGAAAAAGCATGGCATAAAAAAATTGTGTCTCAGTACAGTGAGTACACATTACAAATCCATAGCACAAATCACAAATGAATGGCTTGTAACCCATGGAAACAAAATAACAAAAAAACAATTCTTTGGAAAGTGCAGGTGTTTCAGGGTTAAATGATTAAATGTAGCAGCTGAAACTGGATTTCAATCTTGAACTAAAGGTCTCACTCTTTGATCAAGTGTGGTTAATGCCCATTTTACTACAAAGATCTTGCAGAATTGGTTATATGTTTTCATAGTAAACAAAATGCGTTTAAATTAAAGTTAAAAGCTTTACAGTAGTTAGTCTGGTTTGAATAGACAGCCCAACATATTTTTACTAAACGCATTTTTTTTTGTGCATGTTTCCTAGCTGTAATTCTACATTTACAATATCACATATTAGATTTTTATTGAATACACAATATGCAATTCCTGCTGCAAGGGGTCTCTCGAACAAAACAAAACATTTTTGGAAACATTCCTAAACATAATATCTTTAATTTAGTATTTAATCTAATAACAATGCTCGATGGGCGTAGGCCAGGGTACCACCCTGGATGAGTCGCCAGCTCATCGCAGGACCCTTACTGATGGCAGAGGCTGGCCCTCAGGGTGCCAACTGCACATCAGGAGCAATTTTGGGGTTCAGTATCTTGCTCAAGGATACTTCGACATATAGCTCAGTTCCGCCCCGGGGAGTTGGGATTCGAACCAGCAATCTTCCAATCACTGGTCCAGTGATATATATATATATATATATATGCATTTAACATGCATGTTTGTTTTTTTCAGAAGACTTTGTCATAAGACATTACACTAGTTTTTTTGAGACTGAATTACTTCCATATTTACATACCCGTCTGTCCGTCATTTCCAATTACTATTTGCCTAAATATGTTTGCTTTTACTATCATTGTTCAGTTCAACTCTACCAAAGAAATTGACAGCACTGCTAGAGAGCACAGCACTTGATTCATCAGGCAAATTAATCAAAAGTGACTTCTTCGGTGTACATAAAGAAAAGAGCAATAAGTTGTGTTAGCTGATTTCTGAGAAGCTGAGTATACCACACACCGAACACTGAATCATCATCTCTCCAAACTATGGACCACACTTTCTTGTGGAATTCACTTTCTTACAAATATGAAGAGGCTGTGCAAACTGCAATTTATGTAACATTTGCAGTGACGGAAGTCAGGCAGAAGTGTATAATGCATGCTTACTCCTTTTATTAACATGTTGTCACAATTAGTATGCAATTTTTTTTATTACTAAATGCCAAGTAGTCAGTGAGGTGAGATCTGTGTGCCTAGTTCTTTCAAGTGATTTTCTTTCAGTGAATTTCTCCCTTTTTCCAGTAAATGTTTTCAAAAGTATTCTTATTTTATCAGATAAGCAAGATACATTTATTTGTGAAAATGAATTTGTAGTCAGATATCAGATCAGTCACTCTCTATAATATGAAAGCCGGGGGTGGTGTGAATGCATATGTGACAGAGAGAGAAGAGATTTCTCAATCACGCAGCAGGAAGCACTTCCGGCGTTATTGCATCACACTCCCCACAGACACATGCACAAACCCAATAAATGGATGGGAGGGCGAGGTAGTCATGGGTGCAGGCAGGTTTAAATACCTGCAGAGCAAGATCACCTGTCTTGCATCACTCAAACCTTCAGGCAGCCAATTGAAAGACTTGGCTCTAAGTCACAGTGACGGTGGGGGCAGGAAATCCTTTCACAGTATGGGTGGGAAAGTTAAATGATCCGCAGTTCCCTTGAAAATGGCACACACATACACACAGAGTAACTAGAAAAACAGCTTATTGAGTATGTGGCCTTACAGCTTTTGAGAAAGCTAAATGGCCGCCTCCACTGTCCCATGTAAACGTAATTGAACAGGAATCTGAGTCACAGTGTGTCTCTGTGTTTAAGAGCTCTTGCAGAGATGAGGCCCGTCACATACACGGCTGTGTGTATCACAGATTACAACTTTCCTCTTTCATAAAAGCGCCGTCATTCATACATGGTCAATGAGTAATCACTACCATGCAGTAGCAGTGCGTACGGCAATACTGTCTCCAGTTGTATGCACCCTGTCCTTGAATGAACCTCACACTTGTACTGCTGGTTGGTGCTTGGGGCTCAGACAAGTAATCTATAACTGTCATATAGATTCTGATTATGTACTGTAAATGCACTGATATCAATATCACATTTAATTCTCACATTATTCTTGCATCGCTGCAGCAGACGTTCAGTTTATTCCACGTTGCAGATAAGACCCTCACCGATATATTAGTCAATATTGGCCTTTTACAGATATTTTTTCGTTGTCAGCATATGTGTCAGAATTGTCTGGCCAGTTATCAGATCAGATGATCACAACAATTTTTTCGGTTATTACTGTCTAACTGACAGTAAAATGCCCCTGATGACGGGTATAAAAACAAGGTTGTTCACGTCGCCCAGAATGGCGTTACCGGGGCCCCACCCTGGAGCCAGGCCTGGAGTTGGGGCTCGCAGGTGAGCGCCTGGTGGCCGGGTCTAAGCCGAGCTCAGCCCGAAAGAGTGACGTGGGCCCGCCCTCCAGTAGGTTCAACACCCGCAGGAGGGTTCAGAAGGGGCCGGTGCCATATGATTTGGGTGGCGGCCGTGGGCAGGGGCCCCAACGACCCTATCCCCGGATGGTGACTCTGGCCATGGGGACATGGAATGTCACCTCGCTGGGGGGGAAAGAGCCTGAGCTAGTGCGGGAGGTTGAGCGGTACCGGCTAGAGATAGTCGGGCTCACCTCCACGCACGTCTGGGCTCTGGAACCCAACTCCTTGATAGAGGCTGGACTCTCTTCCACTCTGGAGTTGCCCGCGGTGAGAGGCGGCGAGCTGGTGTGGGCTTGCTTAGAGCTCCCCAGCTCAGCCGCCATGTGTTGGAGTTTTCCCCGACGAACGAGAGGGTCTCACTGTTGTTTCGGCTTACGGGCCGAACGGCAGTGCAGAGTACCAGGCCTTCTTGGAGGCCCTGGAAGGGGGGAACTGGAGAGTGCTACAACCAGGGACTCCGTCGTTCTACTGGGGGACTTCCATAACAAACACCATGTTCAAGCATAAGGGTGTCCATATGTGCACGTGGCACCTTCCCTAGGCCGGAGGTCAATGATCGACTTTGTGGTCATGTCATCTGACTGCCGACCGTATGTCTCTGACACTCGGGTGAAGAGAAGGGCTGAGCTGTCAACTCATCACCACCTGGTAGTGAGTTGGATCCGCTGGCAGGGGAGGAAGCTGGACAGACTCGGCAGACCCAAACGTATTGTAAGGGTCTGTTGGGAACATCTGGCAGGACCCTCTGTCAGGGAGGTCTTCAACTCCCACCTCCGGAAGAGCTTTGACCAGATCCCGAGGGAGGCTGAGGACATTGAGTCCGAATGGACCATGTTCTCCACTTCCATTGTTGACGCGGCTGTTTGGAGCTGTGGCCATAAGGTCTCTGGTGCATGTCGTGGCGACAATCCCAGAACCCTGTGGTGGACACCGGAAGTAAGGGATGCTGTCAAGCTGAAGAAGGAGTCCTATCGAGCATGGTTGGCTCGGGGGACTCCTGAGGCAGCTGACGGGTACCGGCAGGCCAAACGTGCGGCAGCACGGGCAGTCGCGGAAGCAAAAACTCGGGTCTGGGAAAAGTTCGGGGAGGCCATGGAGGAGGACTGCCGGTCAGCCTCGAGGAAATTCTGGCAAACCGTCCGGCGCCTCAGTAGAGGGAAGCAGCCCTCCATCAACACTGTTTACGGTGGAGGTGGGGAGCTGTTGACTTCGACTGGGGATATCGTCGGGCGGTGGAAGGAATACTTTGAGGATCTCCTCAATCCCAATGACACGCCTTCCATAGAAGAAGCAGAGGCTGGGGACTCAGAGGTGGATTCATTCATCACCCAAGCCGAAGTCACTGAGGTAATTGGGAAGCTCCTCAGTGGCAAAGCACCGGGGGTGGATGAGATCCACCTCAAGTACCTCAAGTCTCTGGATGTTGTGGGGTTGTCTTGGCTGACACGTCTCTGCAGCATCGCGTGACAGTCGGGGACAGTGCCTCTGGACTGGCAGACCGGGGTGGTGGTCCCTCTATTCAAAAAGGGGGACCGGAGGGTGTGTTCCAACTATCAGGGGATCACACTCCTCAGCCTCCCTGGGAAAGTCTACTCCAGGGTACTGGAGAGGAGAATTTGGCCGATAGTCGAACCTCAGATTCAGGAGGAACAATGCGGTTTTCGTCCTGGCCGTGGAACACTGGACCAGCTCTATACCCTCCGCAGGGTGCTCGAGGGTTCATGGGAGTTTGCCCAACCAGTCCACATGTGTTTTGTGGACTTGGAGAAGGCATTAGACCGTGTCCCCCATGGCATTCTGTGGGAGGTGCTCCGGGAGTACGGGGTCGGAGGCCCTCTGCTAAGGGATGTGCGGTCCCTGTACGACCTGAGCAGGAGCCTGTTTCGCATTGCCGGCAGTAAGTCAGACCTGTTCCCGGTGCATGTTGGACTCCGGCAGGGCTGCCCTTTGTCACCGGTTCTGTTCATTATTTTTTTTATGGACAGAATTTCTAGGCCAGTCAGGAGCCACTGGATTCCATCTCTGCTTTTTGCTGACGATGTTGTCTTGTTGGCTCCGTTGAGCCAGGACCTCCAGCATGTTCTGGGGCAGTTTGCAGCCGAGTGTGAAGCAGCTGGGATGAAAATCAGCAGCTCCAAGTCTGAGGCCATGGTTCTCGACCAGAAAAAGTTAGCTTGCTCCCCCCAGGTTGGGGGAGAGTTCTTGCCTCAAGTGGAGGAGTTCAAGTATTGTTCACGAGTGAGGGAAGGATGGAGTGCGAGATTGACAGGCGGATCGGTGTAGCGGCTGCAGTAATGCGGTCGTTGTATCGGTCTGTCATGGTGAAGAGAGAGCTGAGCCCAAAGGCGAAGCTTTGGATTTACCAGTCAATCTACGTTCCTACACTCACCTATGGTCATGAATTTTGGGTCCTGACCAAAAGAATAAGATCCCGGATACAAGCGGCCGAAATGAATTTCCTCCACACGGTGGTGGGGCGCTCCCTTAGAGATAGGGTGAGGAGCTCTGTCACCCGGGAGGAGCTCGGAGCAGAGGCGCTGCTCCTCCACATCGAGAGGAGCCAGCTGAGGTGGCTCGGGCATCTATATCGGATGCCCCCTGGATGCCTTCCTCGGGAGGTGTTCCTGGCATGCCCCACCTCGCGGAGACCCCAAGGAAGACTGAGGACACGCTGGAGTGACTATGTCACTTGGCTGGCCTGGCAACGCCTTGGGATCCTCCCGGTGGAGCTTGAGGAAGTGTCCGGGGTGTGGGAAGTCTGGGCGTCCCTGCTCAGACATCTGCCCCCGCGGATGGATGGATGGATGGATGACAATGAAATAAATGAATTTAAAAATGTTCTACTTTGCCTCAGATGATAAGTAATACCCACTGGACAAAACAATTTCACATTGTTAAATTATTTCTCTTTTTTGTCTTTTTGATTAAATAGTATGGATATGTAATTTTTTTAAACCAAGACTTCTGCTGCAGTTTTTTTTTTGTTGTTCCATAATCTGAGCTTTGCGAGCATGGGGGTCAAGTGCATTGATATAAAACCATCCTGCTAAGGCTTAGTCTTGCTAGGTGAATGGAGCAGGTCACCTTCATGGCCCGCTGAGTGACTGCAGGGCAGGCTTTCTCACCTGCCCAGGATGCTTAACAGTCAAGCAAGCACCGAGCCTTCTCCTCTTTGGATTTAAAGATAGCAGTTAATCACACCTGTCAACCACTGCTAAACACATGTTGGTTGTGTGTGTGTGTGTGTGTGTGTGTGTGTGTGTGTGTGTGTGTGTGTGTGTGTGTGTGTGTGTGTGTGTGTGTTGGAAAGTTCATGTGGGTTAATTGATGGTTGTCATTTTTTTGGTGATTTTTATGAATGTTTCCTCTCACTCCCTCAGATCATTTTTTGCTTCCTGTACATAAACAATGTAAAAAAATATTTGTGACATTCTTTTGTATTCATTTCAGATTTTGAAATGTGTGAATGGAATGCCAGGTTAAAGTGAAGTTTTTGGACACTTTTTATGGTCTTCAGATCTGTGAATGCATGCTGCGTTTCAGTGTTGGGACATATGTCCTTTTGGTAAATTGTAAAGTGCTCATCACCGCCAACAGAAAATTACAACACGTAGTTTTACAAACCATAGACTCTATGAAGTAGCATATTAATGTAAATATATGATTTAAATAAGCTGCTGTTCGGTTGTGGACTTCTGCAAGTAACATGAGTTGTTTTACACTGTAATTTATCAATGTTTTAATAAAAGAATGTTATGGCTCCTTGGAAAAACACCGACTGAAATGGAGAAATTATGTTAAGAATAATAGAGTACCTTTAGCAGACAGTCTTGTCGAGTTCCATTTGACAGACTTTTTGGTAGAGCTTTTAACACCAGCTTATTTGGCTGTCAAGTGGTAAGCTAAAGACTTTGTGCCTGTGTGACATTTAAATTCACCCGTACAAAGATTGCATGTAATACTGTTTTTGTGCTCTGAGCTGTCTGGTTTTCAAGTGAAAGCAGCCATTAAAAGGTTCACCTTGCTTAATCTCTCTGAGGGCCAATGTATTGTTTACATTCTGGGTAGGTTCACTCAGAAAGCCTCTCTGCTAGCATGTACAGCACTGCCAGCTTTTCCTCTCAGGCTGTACACAGACTGAGAGTCGGCTCTGCCCATAAGGAGCCAATTTAGGGGAAGAAAGACCCGGAAATCCTGTGGAAAGGACAATTGCTGAGGGGAATGAAAAAGGGAATGCAGTTGATGAGGTTGAAAACAATAAACACAATATTCTTGTTCATTAAACAGGAAATGCTTTTTCTGTAAGGGTATTCTTCTGAGCCAGAGGTCAAAGACCTGTAATCACGTAATCATGATGTCTCCAGTTCATATGTCAGCTTCCCCTCTGCTCCTCTCCCATGTTTTCTGACACTTCCTACCAGAGGAAGGGGCCTCGAGTCACATGACTTGACTCGAGTCGCAAATTTGAGGACTTGAGACTTACTTGACAAACACCGATGAAAAACTCGACTTGACTGTGACTTGGCATTCATAACTTGAGACTTGACTTAGACTTGACACAGATGACTTGAAAGTCTTGGCTTTTCTTTCTTTCTTTTTTTTGCGCATATTGAGACGTTAGTTTAGTTTTTGATACTTTGCCCTCTGCTACCAGAGTGGCCAGAGTGGCACTGTGGCCGACAGGATCAGAGGAGGAGAGGCAGCGTGGAGGGAGATCCGAAAAATCATCACATGCCTGGGTGATTTTGGCCGCCGTCTTGGTTAAAGCATGTGTGTGTTTCAGATTTAGCGTCTTCAGTGCGCACAGACATTATTTTAAATGTAGGCGCGCATTTACGCGCTCACAGCCCAACACGACACCGTATCTGCACACATTCGGTTTGACGCACTTGTTTTTCCGAGATTTAGAATGTGTTTTATAGAAGAGAAACACACATTTCAGGACAGAACAGACATGTCCTGTGATTTTCAGCCTCCATTTATAGAGGAGGAGGGGAAACAATACCTGAGAGTAATATTCTCAGCTGTCAGGATGTGCAGTATGCTACAGTCCCAGGGTTGATATTAATCTTATCTTATTCTTGTATTTATGGGTTTGCAAAACAGTTCTAAAATTGATCAACTATGCACATACATCATATTATTGACAAACCACCCTCTTCTGTTTACTGTGTATACAGATATGAAGAATACATTCATACAAACTTCTTGTGACTTGTTTGACCTCAGCCATGACTCGACCTGACTTGCTTGATTTTCATCAATAGCAACTTTGGGCTTGCTTGAGACTTGAAGGTTAAGACTTGTGACTTGCATGTATGTGACTTACTCCCACCTCTGCTTCCTACTGTCACATATTAGATCATTTAAAAGATAATGTCAAAATTCTTAGAAATCTTTAACTGCTGTGAAGACAACATCATCACCAAATATAATCCACATGATTTTTGTACATGACAGTTTGTGAACACTTTTATTAATGCAGTAAAAAACACTTGAAATAAATGATTGACTCCTTTCTCATTGCTAGGGTTACGACTTTGTCACGCAGAAAATAAGGCTACACTAGAAAGCAGCAGATCATATACTTCATCAGACTACATCCAGAAGACATTAAAACATTTTCTGGAGTTGATGATAAAAGTAGTTAGGGGGTGAGACATCTCAAGCATAGCACTGCCTGGAGGATAATGACGTCATTGTTGGTTGCTTTTTCAATTCCTTTACTTAAGACACACTTTCAGACACTAACTGTTCTACTGCTGCTTCAACAGAGACAGATTTAGAATTACTACCAAGACAGCAACCTTAATTTTAACACAGGTCATGGCATTGTGCCTGAAAAAAATGTTCATGTCCACCCAGATTCTTTTTTTTTTTAACCTTTATTTATCCAGGAAAATCCCATTGAGATTAAAAACCTCTTTTTCAAGGGAGTCCTGGCCAAGAGGCAGCAAAATTTACACACTCAGCATACACAACATACAGATGGCAATTAGGGTTGTAAAAGATGTTTTGTTTTTGTACAGCCAAGAGTATAATAAACATAAATCATAATAAACACTCAGCTCTGTATGCCATGATGTGAATATACTAGAGTTTGGCCTGAAGTATGATAATTCTGCAGTCCTTTAACAATTATTTTGCTTTTGGGCTACCTATTTGGACATCACAAACTAAAACTACTGCTTTGTTTCAGTTTTATAGATCATAAAGAGCTTTTTTTCCCATCAGGAAAAAGTTAAGAGTTTGAACAGATATTTCTGTGTTAACTTAAAAAAAATAAATAAAATCTTTAAAAGTCTGATTTTCAGATCCTGTGGGTGCAACAAATGCCTTTTATCTGTGAAGTCAAATAAATGCCACAAGTATATGCACTGTTTAGTTTTAGTTTTTTGTGTTTTGTTTTGATGGTTCAAATGCTGTTTTGCTTTTGCCATTGATTCTGACTATTTCTATTGTGTACTAAACCTTTAACTTTGTTCTCTCTAGGTGCAGTATGTCATTCAAGGCTATCACAAGAGGAGAGAGTACATTGCTGCCTTCCTTAGCCACTTTGGAACGTGAGTCAACCAAATAGGATAAATCATCCAAATCATCCTCCACTTAAGTGATCCCAACATGTGTTCAGCAGTCATTTCTTTTTGTCAGTGTCCCTGTGCTTTTACGAGGACATGCTGTGGGTGTCAAATGATACCTGGAGACTTTGCAGAAATTAATCTGTGGTTATTGCAGGGGCATGGTGGAGTATGATGCGGAGGGATTCACAAAACTCACTCTTCTCCTCATGTGGAAAGACTTTTGCTTCCTAGTACATGGTAGGAAAGTTACAAAACACTCATGGATCACATCTGAGACTGTACAGTAACCCTATGCTCCTCTCCTTATATATACACCTCCCTGTCTCTGTCCCTCTCTTCCTCATAGTGGATCTCCCGCTGTACTTCCCCAGAGACCAGCCCACCCTCACCTTCCAGTCTGTATACCACTTCACCAACAGTGGTCAGCTCTACTCTCAGGTGCAGAAGTCGTATCCCTACAGCCCTCGCTGGGATGGCAATGAGATGGCAAAGAGAGCCAAGTATGTAGATGTTGACTCATTAGATCCTCTGCATTTTGGAAATAGTGCTATTTTATTTGTTTACACTTTAAAGCATTTTGCACATGAGAGTCAGAATGAAATATAGAACAACCCAAAAATCAGAAGCAACATAATGGTTGGCATGTTTTGAAATACGCTGTGCTCCACAAGTTCAAGTGCATTAATAAAGGACTGTCCTCCAAAGACTGTTAAGTCTGTAAAAAACGTTCAGATAAGTCCGACAAAGTCTTCTATCGTGCTGAATAAATCATGTATGGCTGAATTAGATATATGATACAATAAGACCATATTGTCTGGACCACACTATACACAGGCCATTTGTTGATATTCACAGATTTTATTCCACCTTCAATAAACATTAACTGGTACGACCCCATCAGAGTAAATCTATAGGCGTGGGTTACAGCCTAGAAAGTGTTTGCTTTCTGCATGGCAAAGGTTAACAACTGCTGTAAATATTTGAAAGATCAGAGTGACTATGGAAGTTGCATAAAGCAATATATTATCTGTTTTGCTCATAGATTACCCTTGATTTTTTTTGTTTTGCCATTTATCTTAATGACTGTACAAAAAATTCTACAGACCTATTCTGATTCTGGTCTGGTAGCTCCTGGATTTGGTTGAAAAAAAGCTTTAGCTTAGCAAAGATTGTTAAAAGGGAAATTACAGTATTTTTCAACATGACTGACTCAACTCTGCAACTCACCAAAGGAAAAGCCCTTTAAATAAAACATTATGCAAGTCCAAAAAAGAGCCTCCAGGAACAGCCTTTTTTTGCTACCCATGTAGAGATTTACTTACAGGGCAGTAAGGTGGCTAACCAAACTACCTGTTTGGTTAACCAGCTAGCAAACTCTCTATTAATTTGCATTAATAAGAAACTGATATAGTTACACTTACATACAAACAATGATTCCTCTATAACAGTGGTAAAAAGTTATTATATGAGGCTAAAAGGGTTTGATTGCTTTTGATTATAACTGTTTCTTACAGTATGGAGAGCTGATATTTTTCTTGATTTTTGGGAAGGTGAAACAGTGTCTCTTCATCAGTTCATCAGTTATCAGAGTTGTACATTTTTTGGTATTTACACAACTGAGATCATGTCTAGAGTCCCTCAAGATCCAGTGAGTAGGATTTGGGGACATTTAACAGTGAGGTTGCAGATTGCAACGAACTGAATACTGTTGCCTCTCTCTCCCTGTCCTGTGTAGGAGAGCCGAGCCTATGATGGCTGTTAAAAACCTGAAAGGCCCTCTCTCGACCTAGTGTTGGTTTGTCCGCTCTGGGCTACTGTCTCTACTGTCTCTACAGTAGCCCAGACATGGTGGGGCAACATATTGGACTATGAAGAAAGACCTACTCTCTATGTAGATATTAAAAGTTCATTCTAAGGTCATGAAAATAAAGTGATTCTGGGATATATACAAGAATGATGTTTTACCCTTCTTCCAGCCTTGAAGCTATGCTATGCTAAGCTAAACTAAACGACATATTGAACCAACAGAAATGAAAGCGGTAACAATCTTCCCATCCAACTCTCTGAAAGTGAATACACTTAGTTACCCAAATGTTCAAATAGAACATATACACATAGACCTGAACACACCACCTGAATATGTGGCTAAATACCTTGTGGGCTGCTGGGTTTTTTTCCCCCTGTTTGATTTCTCACTTGCAGCTGAGTTATGTCTCCTGTGTTAACACATGCAGTACATATCTCATGTACAAATGTAATTGTAACACGTAAACACAGTCTGCCTTTCATCTGTACTTTGATACATGCTGCGGCTGGGACCGACCCAGTGAATTTGTTAGATGCTTTGAAGCAGTTGAAACACAATTATTGTCATATTTTGATGTTGCATTTGCTGTTCTCTCCCTCCCTCTCTCTCTCTCTCACTCACTCACTCACTCACTCACTCACTCACTCACTCTCTCTCTCACTCTCTCTCTCTCTCTCTCTCTCTCCCCTGTCCTCTCCTCTCTCTGTCTCTCACCCAGGGCATACTTCAAGAGCTTTATCCCTCAGTTCCAAGAGGGAGCCTTTGCCAATGGGAAACTCTAGTATCCTCTAGCTTAATGACATGCCTGGAGAGCTGCCTGTGGGAGTTTGTATCTGAATGTGTGTGTTTGTGCATCCTGTTGTGTACCTGTATATTAATATGCACAGACTGACGTCTGAGAAATGTGAAATGAATGATACTGTTCTTATTGGACACCGACTCTGTGAATTCTGCAGTTTGACCTTGGATTGGTTGCGGCTTTGTACATCCACTTGTTATCTTAGTTTTAGTAAGAAGCCACTTCTCGTCCAGACTCTGCAATATGCTATAGCTAAAACCTTACACAACAATACTTGTAAAATATTTCAAATTAGCACAAACATATGCTATAAACACAAGCAGTTGATGTGATGACTAAAGGATGATGTGCACATTGTGCTCATGTCACACAACTGTTGGAGAAGGCTAAATTGATGATTGTTTCTTGCTTGTTGCCAGCTAACAGTAAGGGGCTTTATTTTGCAGAGAAACTTTGACAGGAACGTGTTGCAAGAACCTGAATAATTTGACTGACGGATCTAACAATAATTAGTATTGTTTAATTGTGTTGTGCCAATGATACCTATCTTCAATCAGTCAAACCACAGAGGGTTGGGCTCACAACACTTCATCCAGAGGTGCCATGTTATGAACAGGTATTTATTGGTATGTAAACAACATGTACACTATTAAAATCACAAAGAGAGGCAGGAATGATGTAAAACACCTTGGTTTACTGTTTGTTTGTCTTTGTCACTCACACAATTTTCTCTTTTGCCTCCACTCTTAATGTCAAAATGACCTACAACTAGTTTTACATGTTGACAGTACTGTAAGTAAAAACATGTTTTGTCAAAATGTTTACCCAGTAAATTAGTCTGTTACCCCTGACAGTGTGTCATTGTTTTATCTTTGATCTGACTGTGTTGTATTGGAAATTATCCTTGGTATCACTGGTTACAAGATGATGGTGGGAAAGACTCGAGAGTGGTCACAGCATCAAGACTTTAGTATGATTACAATAAAAAAGGCTGTGCTATGATAACAAGCCCCCGGGAACAGTGCTGGGCTTTAAACCCACTTTGTAATTACCTGTAATTACAACATCATGTGACACACATAGACCCAAAAAGACCATTTCCCATAAACTTCAATTTTGAAAGAAGCAGCTGCAAAATGCTGGATACATTTTTCTTGAGTGTCACAACCCTGTAAGATGACTGATGGTTTGACTATTACAATTTGGGCCATTCTGTATGATAACATTTAAATTATTTTGTACTGACTCAAGTCAGTGGAGGGCTCTTGGAATCAAAATTACAATGTATTGTTTTGTTTAGCAGATAATATTTCACTATCTTAGTGAAAAATGTTAGCATGTTAACATTTTCAAATAAATAGAGTGCTGCAGTAATGATGATTTTTGTAGTCTCACCTGGAAATTACCATCGACTAAGAAGTAAAAAGCGAACATTAGTCACCAACACTATCTCCTACAACACAGTACGATACACTATGTATTGATCGATCAATCAACATTTTTCATGTTCGGAACATAAATGTCTGTTACCAAATTCATTAGGTTTCATCCTCTCGGGAGTTTAACACCTGTGCAATGGCAGCCATCAAAATGGTGTACTGGCCAAGCAACACTGCCATCCCATGAGCCACACTGCTACTAGTGTTGTCAAAAACAGAAACAGAATATATTTTTCTAAATAAATGATTGGCTGACTTAAAAAAAAAAAAGCATTTTTAAGGGAAACAGTTTTCTCTCCTTTATTATTTTAATGCTGTCGTACTCTTAAAGTTGAAAATTACCCCCTGTCTTCCAAATGGGCAAAGTGTTCTTTGGGTGTAATGCATTGAATAATTTAAGAGATGTTGTTTTTTTACAGGCCCTGATGTGCTTGTGTAGCAAGGAACCAAAACACACAGAGGATGTGTGTATGAGAATGCATGGACGTGCACGTGCATGCGTCTAAGTGGCACAGAGTGTGCGCCTGCTTGTTTTCATCATTAAATATGAGGGTCATAGTTAGGGGTCCTTCGTGGCCTAAGGCTCAGCCCTTTGCTACATTTATTGTTGGTAATGCAGCAACTGTCAAGTCTAATTGAGAACTATAGGGTGAATGTATCTGGGGCACTTAATAGCATCAAGGCTCTTAATAAAATAATTAAATGCAAGATTCTTTTTGTCTTTTCACTGCCCCGCTCCATGTTTTTTGCTCTAACCTTTCCCGACCTGCTCTCAAAACATCTCTGCTGTCAGCCGCGGGACGGGCTGCTCTCATTTCGGAGATCTGGGGGGAGGTTGTTTTTGAGAGGGAGGGAGTTCAAGGGGGGGGGTAGCAGGCTGATGGCTAGCATCTTCATCAACATGAGCAAACAGTGCTTTAACTTGACAGTCAACTAGAGACATCGTGACTTTGCACTGAAAAGGTAGCAATTGATTTTCAATAGTGGTGAATTTCCATGTGGATTTGGCCCTCTGTGTGAACCCAAGCATGCAAAATCTGAATAGAGGGTTTACATTAGTTGAAATACCAAGAGTCATTTAATACTAATATTCAAAAGATAGAGCTTAAAATATTCTTTGAATACAGACCATGACACTGAAATGTGTAAAGTGTTAGATTGTCAATCTGGAAAGAAGTATTCCCTCCTGTTCCTCCAAGTTTTCTTCAGTCCTTCATGGTGACCCAAGTTGACATAAGCCCTTAAAGTAACTTGTAAACAATTCCTTCCAAAGTGGCTTAAACTCACATTTAGTTAGCCTCCTCCCTCTAAAGTGTCTACACCTAAACATGGCTCACTTTTACACGCCTTTAAGCAACTTAACATGGATTTATCCAGTGTAATGATCCTGTGAAGGTGCTGCTCTAGGTACCTTTTGAAGATGTGTTTCTCAGCCCCCTGAATCACAGTGCAGAGGTCTGCCAACCCTCCGAGCTAATACTCCAAATCCACTAATCCAGCCGTCTTTAAGAGATCTCAACAGCAGTCGGATGGAATAATTAAAGGCTGGAATAATTAGCTTGGAATCTGTGGACGGGGGATGATTAAATTGATGAGAGTGGTTTTTTTTAGGTCCGACTGAGTTTACGCTTTGCTAGACTGGGACTCGATGCCAGGTATGATTGAAGATGCAATGGTCAGTTTCCCTCAGAGGATTTGTTTTTCATCATTTTTAAGAAGTTCATCTCCAACCTGGCTTGGAGGTGGTGGGACAGCTTACCTGACCCAAGCTTATAGGTGGATGCTAAGGAAGGCCTGTCTGCTCCAGAAGCAGGTGTCGTTATAGCTGAAAGGTAGCTGGAAAACATGAATATTAGCATTAGATTAACATGAACTGCTTTGGTGACAACCCTATAAGCAGCTAGCTCGGAGGCAGCGAGGACCTGCCAGCCCAGAGAACTGACAACTGTGTGAAACAGGATAACTTAAAGCTCAGCAAAGAGCACCTTCCTGGGCAATAAACCAGAGTTAGCTCTTGGCATCACTCACCCCACTTCACCTCAGTCGGGCTAGTTGCCGGAAACTTTTGAAGAGCAGAAAATCTGTGGAAGATGGACAAAGGTGCAGTGTGACACAGACGCTGGGAGTGTATATGGAAAGATGATAACAGAAGAGGAGAGAATGTGTAAAAAGTGATTGAAAATCCTGAATCACCACCTTGAGAAGAGAGATGGTAAACAGCTGTGGCAGAAGCAAGGATGAGGTAATCAGAAGGAAACAAGGAGCTTCAAAAGGGCCTGAATATGTCAGAGCAGTAAAGGCGGACAGCCTTATTTGAGACTGTTTGCTTTTTTCCCCAGTCATCATGTCCGAATCACCAAATCTGTCAGCCTCGCCTGATTCTGTTGTTTTTTCTCTTTCATCATCTTTTTTTTGAACAGCAGCCTTTTGACTTCACATATTCCCCAAGAAAAGACAAAAGACAAACAGTTAGCCAAGTGAAAGAGGGAGGGGGGGGTGACATCACAAACTCCAGACTTTGGGGTACTTTGTGTTTTGCCTGTAAGTACAAATTCAGAGTGACATATGGGGAGTTGTCTCCCCCCGCCTTATCTGTGAGGGAGGGGGGTTGAAGAGGAGCATGTGTGAGGAGGGGTGGATTCCTATGCAGCATTTGCAGTGCAGCGTAGGGTTGTTGATGCGAGCCATGTTGAGGATGATGGAGCTGAGAGGCTTAACTAATTTTGGAAAGAGAGAGCAGGAGGAGGAGAGCGGAGGGGGGATTTGGGGCCTTTTGTTACAGCCTGTTTGATCTGGGAATTTGAAAAAAAAAAATGGCCCAGAGATGTCGTGAAAATGAGAGAATTACTGCTTGGGTCCCTCACTCTTCTTTTTTATCGAACTCGAGTAGTACAGGAATTTCTAATGCATTCCCAAGTCAAAGCTGCAGATATTTTTCTCCCCTCTCTTGCTTACAGATAATAACTGGATCTAGTTAAACCCTGATTGTTAATTGCTAATTACTCGTCGTACATGAGAAGCCAGGAGAGCGTAGCTAAGCTGATCAAATGAAGCTTGTAGGTTTTCCCGTTTTGTCTTATCTTCATGTTGTTGAGGCGTTCTGGATGGGCTTGTTTTTGATGGCTTTTGACAAGATAAAGAGAGATTTCTGTGGGAAAGGAGAAAGAGCAGGAGGGGCTCCCTCCTCATTTTCCCTTAGGTGTGATCATAGACACTTGATTTAAAGCTTTCATGGGTTAACCAAAGCACATCCCGCAGGTGTTCTTTCTCTGGAATACAGCCGTGGGTTCCCCTGCATTAAGCACGCAGTTTGGCCTTGGTTCAATTTGCTTGATTGTCGTAAAAAGTGAGACTCAATTTACTCAAAAATACTCAAACTGGCACCCTGTGTTTCCACAGCAGAAAATGGATTTGGGGGGTTTTAAAGGTAATGTTTGGGAACAATCGCTCAGTCACAAAGCGTTATCTCAGAATCACTTCATTATCAGTTATTTCTGTCGTGCCCAGTAGATTATTTCAGTTTGTTTACTAACTTTAATTTACTCCTCTTGTTGTGTGTGTGTGTTCTTTTACTCCTCAGCAGCCTTTGTCTTGCCTCTCGCCCACAGATTCCTCCCTCCCGTCCTCCTTCCCTCCACCAGCTACCTGAGGAGCTGTCAGTCTGGATTGCAGCGCTGTCGGTTCAGCCTGTCAGGCTGAGGGACGTGTTCTGATCAGCCGTGGACACTGATAGACCTGTCAGGTGAGATGACAGCCGCAAGTGAAGACGCACACAGACAGGTACATGTAATGTGACAAGACTCCTTCATCCCTCCACCACCACCAGCTTCCCGCTTCCCCTCAAACCCCCTCCCCACTTCCGAAAAATAAATATCCATGTGTTGGAAGTTGAAAGAGTGCACAAGGGATGAGCACTGTTCCTGACGAGTTGAAGGAAAACATTTCTTTGGAGCTTGAGCGGATGTGACGCAGCCACGTGATGAAAATACGGCTTGGGCATCAGTTTAATATCATTTCAACTTGCTTTTTTTAATCTTATCTCTGCGCATGGTCTGTAAGACTAAACGTTTTTGGTGCACCAGCTTCCACAGTATTGAGACTTCAGACTGTAGCCGATAGTTTCTGAAGTCACATTTAAATACCAGGAGTCAATTTTGTTTTAAATTTGCATGAAAGGAAATGAGCAACAAACTATCAGATCTATCAGATTTGTCATATCATTACCTTACTGAGATGAACTACAACAGCATGATAATGTTTGGGTATTTCCCGTGTAGCTGTTGCATGCCTAACCAACAAAACTTATATTAGCTTATGTGAGTTCATACGCGGCCCATAAAACTACACAAATTACTCAGGTCAAGGAAAGTTGTACAAATATGAAACCTCCATAGATCACAAATTGATAATAAGAGTCATTCTTTGACCTTATTTGGAGTTGGTGGTCCTTTCAACAATTTTACAGACGTTTCATTTATAATGCTGCTCTATGGGAAAAATGCTTTTCACCGCACTACCTCAAGAGGCCACCCAGCAAAACTGGAAGCAAGGCTGAGCGACTGTGCCACAGGTCTAAATAGTTGCGATACTCAAACTTCCCTTGTCAACAATGACTTAAGTAATGTTACACAGTGCCACCGAAACAAAGGCAATCATCTGTGTAACCTAGATGTCAATGTGGCATGAAAGAAATTCTACATGTAACTATATTAGAGGGCCAAATATATTAGCCTTCATTTAAGGTTGAAATGTTATTAGCACATAAGTTAACTACAATGATCAATAGAATGCAGAGCTCCCAGTCCAGACCGCTAGTGTAGATGGCTTGCTGAGCTAACTAGCTAATGAAGGCTGCAGTTATCACATGTAAGCGGTTATTATGTGATATGCCACCCCTTATTTATTTGGAGTATGAAATCAATTCTTACAAATTGCACCTCAACAGCCACACTTGTAAATGTAAGTATTGCTTTTCTTTTTTTTATTTACTAGGGATGTATGCAGTTAGTCAACTGGTCAATTCAGTGTTGCCACTTACATTTAGTGAATTGTTCTCATGTTATGTAGGACATTGTGCAATGTTCATGTTGTGCGACACAGTGCCACACATTTCAGTGTCAATTTGTGTTGTTGTTTCTGGGCCTCGGAAAAAATCTGGCCATGCTTAAGACATTAGTAAATTTAATCTGGTTGTCCAGTCCTTGACTGAGCCGGCAAATAAGGCATAACAATAAGAATGAAGCAAAATGTCCAACTTAGAAATTCAGGGTAATGTGTCTCTTCAGTAAATATTGAAGCCACACACACGTGCTTTAGACAAGTGAAGGAATAGCAGATACTTTTGACACTGCTGTCACATCATGTCATTTTCACATGTGGGTTCACCACTGTGATTAGATATCAATAGTTATGCAAAAGCCTACCTATGACCAATAATCTAAATTTAATCAGAGTGTCATTAGTGTGGTGGTAGCCCCTTATTATATTGTCACACAAGCAGTGAGATAGAAATGGCAATCAGTGTGTTTGCCCCTCTCTCCATGCAGCAGCCACACTGCTTCAGCGTATCCACACATCCGTGCTCAGTGGCAGCTCCGCCACATCAGGTCTCACCCGCTTCAAAACCTCTGTGCAGCTGTAAACTGTTGACTTCTATCTGTTCCTTTGGCCCAGTAGGTCATGTCCCAAAGGACTTTGGATAAAAATACAAAAAGAAGCGTAAACGACCGGGTGGTTGCAGCAAATTAGATAAGAGCAAAGGATGAGTGAGGGTGGGAGGAGGAGGGGCTGATGGTGGTAGTGGGTTGGGGTAGGAGGGTGGGGGATGGCTCATGCCAAGTGACACAAACCCCCCTTGGCAGCCTAATTAAATTTTCCACTTTTCCACACTCACATTAAGGCTCCATTGAGCCGGAAGGAATGGACGCACCAGAGGAGTCGACCCCAGGAAGAAGATCAACTACCACTCCCTCCCCCTTCCCATAATTCCATGCAGTTCCACGTTTCTGTTTGATCAATGAATGCAAGACATTAGCGTCTTGGTTAATACCTTCATTTATTCTTATTTTTATTTTTTTGTGTGATCGTTGTTGATCCTTTAAGAAGATATTAAGACTTAAAGAGAGGTGTGTCTTTCGTGATTGACAGGTGTCTCCATGTATCACAGTCAGAAGTGATTGCAGTCTACTCGTCCATCTCCAGGTTTTTTTCCCTCCAAAGAACTGACGACATGACAGCATGCTTCAAAACGTCCCTTAATAAACCCATGGGTAATGTCACAGACTCTGTCCATGTTCCTCTGCAAAATATTGATCACAATACAGAGTTGTCCAAAGAGTCAAAAATGTTGTCATGTCCAAGATATTGTCCAGCAACATATAGAGGTCTGAACCGACACTTGTTCAGTAGGCTAAACAACAGGCACAGCTTAGTGCGTACATTTCTTGTAAGTCTTGTTACACAGTACTATCTGACAAGAATTGATTTCTTCCATTCAATTTGAAATCTCACTCCACATGGGAACATTTTAGGTTATTCTCTTGCTTTATGGTGAGACATGATGAATGTAAGTTGATCTATTTTAAACCAAAATTGACAATCAATTAGACTGAAATATATCAACAAATATTAGATGGACAATAGATAGATAAATAGAATTACTTTAATGATCCCAGACAGGGAAATTATTTTGTTACAGCAGTAGTGGGTCCACAAATAAAACAATAACTCTGCTGATCAATTAACTTTACAATTAATGCTATCAGGTCAAAAATGACATTACCATCAGGTTCAGCTTTACTTTATGTATAGCAAATGTTATCATGCTTTCAAGAAAATAAATATTGCGTGTACTGTTAACTGTTAAATTTCGTTGGATTTTGCTTTTGTGTTGAGAGTTTGGTATCACTAAATGGCATAGAAATAACAGGTCAATGTCTTAAGCCATTCTGTGCTCACAACGCATTATGTCTCAATGTGTTCCTAAAAGCTAAATTTCATCAACAGTGGCATTCATATGCCACTCCATTGACATAACATTAGTATTGAATATATTTAATATATTTGGTTATATATTTAAATATTTAAAAATATTATTTATTTATATTATTATATATCATGTAAGTATGGAAAACTGGATCCAGCCTTCTTAATGGAATTAGAATATAAAAACTTATTTAGACATATTTCTATATGACTATTTACCTAATATTTCAATTAAAATACAAGGCATATGATAAGTAGACTAGTAAGATACCAGAGAGGCAGCAGTGGGGCCAATCTAAAAGCTCACAACACATATTCTCCTGTCAGATTTACAATAGATGTTCCACAGAGGACCCAGATAATTTGAGCTGAAACAATGTGGATTATTCTACAGTGAGGATAAGCCTCAGAGCGGCATGTGACGAAATGCGTGAGATATTAGCACATAAAGCTGAACACAAAGAATTCTGTATGTTAACACCAAGAAATGCAAGATTGCATCTAAAGACAAGCCAACAGCGCTAATCTTCACTAAGCTGTAACAGGACTGGAGTGAAGTTTTCCAGTACAACCCTGCTTGAGAGAGACTCAGTAGCAATGAGGATAAAACGGCATCTTCCATGTCCTTGTTTTCCAAAGGGGCTTCTTCTCTGCATTTACAATAATATTCAGCGTAATTCAACTTCGTCAAAAGCGTTTGGACTTGTTGTTCTAAACACTTTTACCACTTCCTGGTAAAAAACTTTTGATGAACATGAAGTGATGTGTTTGTGTTTCTAGTCTTCCAGGACAAATGGATAGTTGCTTCAATAGGTGAAGAGATCAAAAGTCCTGAAACTAAAACATCATCAAAAAATCCCAAATAAAATGATGCAACTGTACCACCCACGCTTTTAGTTTAACAGGTGATTTCTGGGAAAATAACAGCAGTAAAGCACTGATGATGTTCTGACGAATGACCGAACCAACCTCACTTATCTCATCTTTAAGTTTTAAGACAGCTCCTTCCTTAAGCATCAGATTGGATTGGTTCAAGTCGTCACGTGCAGAAAGGAGGATGAGGTCAAACAGCAGGCGGACAACTCAGTTCCTTGACCAAAACCCATTAACATTCCAAGCTGCACAGCCCTCAGCCTGCTCTCAGACCAGCATACTCATAAATTACACTGACAACCTTGTTGACGGAGTAAGATAAACTCGCCCATTGTGTGTGCACTGTGGCTGCACTGAGCCGCGTCACAGTCACACAGAACGCGATTTGATTTGACTTTCTGGCCAGCGACGAGGAAAACAACACGCAGGACAGACAAAACAAAATAATACGCCGATATAAAAGCCCATTTTTGTCAGGCAGCCAGCATTTTCCTTTCCTTGGTTTCTAGTATAGGGTGGGGGGAAGTGTTTGGGTTCTTCCACTAAAAACAAGCAATCCAGTAAAAGTGGAAGGAACACCGGGGTCCTGTTTGTTTGCGAGCCGCAGGTGGCTGTGTTGACCGCTCTGTGCCTGCTCAGAAGTCCCCCGACCACTCGTTCTTCTCTTCGCTCAGACCCCGTCATTTGTTCACTTCTTCCACCACATGCTCCAATGTTTCCCCTTCTCTCTCTGCTGTTTTGCCTGAGCGCTGTTCCGTTCTTCTTTGTCTCAAGGTACAGCACGTCTGTGACTCACTTCCTTCCATTGTTTTAGGAACTGATACCTTAATGCTTGTGAAGTTACTGTCAAGATTGTGTTTGGGTTTGTTGATTGGAAAGTACTGTATGCTCAGTACAGGTAAATATGTGTCTCTCCACTTGGCACTCTGCCTGTGGTCATTTGATTAATCAGAGTTTCCTGGTATATTACAGAGTAAAGCACCTTGCTTTACTGCAGTCTCCTGTGTAAAAGTATACTTTAAATTTTGTCAGCTAGTAGACCTGCACAATGACATGAAAACAAGTTGCCGTTGAAGTTGATCAGATGAGATCACTTGGTTTTTGCTTCCCGACTGCAGCAGCAAACACGCAAGGAAACATTTGGTTGCTACGTGATGTTATTTAATAAGATAGCCCCACCTCCTGATTCCCACTTCATGCCAATCTAGCACTGCTCCTCTTTTCATTTGAGGTCCAGCAAACAATTCTAGTGAAGCATTTGTTGGTGTCATCTCAGAAACTCTGGTAAGAATGCCTTTTTTGTTGTAAGGAGTGATTTAGCTCCACATCTAGCAGCGTTGTTGTGTAGGCAGGTTTCAGTTAGCAGCCATTTAACCGTCAGCCCTGCAGGAAAATCCATAGTTTTCCCAAATATCACCCTTTATTTTTAACTACATGGACTACATGGATACATGGACTTATATTGTGGAACTTCTTAACATAATTAGTATTCAGCAAGATAAGCTATGTAACATCAAATGTAATAATTACCATAATAAAACGTAGACTTCCCTCTGATTGGACAGTTTGGGAGCATATCTGTATGTGTCCGCTTACAGGAGCAGGTCATCATGTTAGGAGACATGGTCGCTTGCTTTCTTACCAAAGTTATATGAGGAGATCAATCCCACTGTCATATCTTTCCAGTAAAGACTGCATTGAGCTTTGAAACAGCTAGCCAAGCACCCAAAGCTTGCTATTAGCATCTCATTTGTTCAATCGATACAAAAACGAAGCAAAAGCTAGGCCAAACACCAGCTAAACTAACATCCCTTGGCTGCTTATAGTCCAGACAAGATAAAAAGATCGGCAGTGAAGCTCCAGAAGTGATAATCCCATTCATTTTCTGAATCAAGAATGTTGATTATTAGCCATTATAATATAACCATAATCCAAGATTGACTTGAGCATCACTAGCTATGTGATTGTGAAGCCAGGATCTTCCTGATCCTGTAGAAGCCCATGTAATAGTGACATGCCTGATAGGTGGAGCTTGCTGTTACCATGGAAATGTTTTCCGCACCCACAAAAGTCTTGTTAGCTAGGGAGTTACAGCTACAACAATCACTGCTGTACTTTTAATAAGGAGTAACCTGGATTTCTCTTTCTGACATGCTGCGTTTCTGTGTCCGGACATGTATTAATGTTTGTAAGTTAGAGGGCATTGGAAAGAAAACATTAGCAATGGTTTATGAGTTGAATAATCCCAGCGCTCTATATATATATATATATACACATATATATATAGGGTTAGGGTTATATATATATATATATATATATATATATATATATATATATATATATATATAAAAATGATAATTATGTCTCCAAATCAAGTTCTCCATTTATTTTGTTGGTTCGTTTGGTTCCAGGCTTAAAACCTTTAGATGGATTTTCACAATCCAGCCCAGATGCTCAGCTTTCTACTGCAGTGAACGGAGGTTCTACGGTTGAGAAAATGTAGTGCCAAAAGAAAGGCCGGTCTGATGGCGATGTGAAGCGGTGTGAATTTTCTCTATACAGCGAACACTTGAAATGTTATAGATTTTTTTGGGTGAGCTTTGTTTTAGTTGGTTAAATTTCGCTTTTCCTCTGGACCCCGTTCACTGCAGTACAAAGCCTTTAACATCTGGCTTTTGTCTTCAGTAGGAGCAGGTGCAATCAGAAATCTTTCAGCTCCAGCTTTGATGAGCAGTGATGGAAACATGACACCCAGATGAGTGACTCAAGTTACGTGAGTGACATTATGTGACATCAGTTACATCGCTTGTGTTACTTACATTAAAAGACTGAATGTAGGTATTTTAACCCAAAGTATGATCTTTTCCTGAACCTTACACAGTAGTTTTTTTGTCTTGAAGCTAACCAGGTAGTTTTTCTGCCTATACCAAACCAAACCACAAACATTTATTTTATTTTCAATTTACATGACTTATTGTTGCTAACTTGACTGCAGAGCCTTTATTTTGAAAGTTGAACCATTGTTTTATATTACACAGTAGTACTAACTTGACCTTGTTGCCTTTCATGTGCAAAACTGTCATTAGAAGGGTTTGTAGAGCGACCAACATGCCAAATATTGGAAGTTGGGAGTGAGAACTTTGCTATATTTATGGAGGCAGCTTCAGTGAAAAAGTTCAAAAAGCAGAAAGACACTAATAGCTGATGAATATGTAGCACTTAAGGTGGCAGATATTTCCTTTGTGAATTGGTGGAGTTGTAACCAGCGGTTGTGCAAACAAGCAACTATTGCAAAGAAGTTTGCCATTTTATACTGTACTAACATACAGTGGGTTGAACTTTGAGTGACAGATTTGGAGGACAATGGCCACATTTTAGGTATCAAATGCGCTGAAACCTACAAATCCCATTACGCAGTTAGGTTGCTTTTTCTTGTTCGTTTCATTTTACCATCCACACACATGGAGCCAAGATGAACCTGAGGGTTATCACCCACAGAAGACATTATGCAGCTCTTTTCACAGTAGAACCTTGCATGACAGGTAAACTGATTTGCAGGTTTAAACTTGGTGTATCTTTACTTACTGCAACGAGATGCCATGTACATAACTTTGGGCACATTATTGAACTTGCAGTTCTATAGCACTTACCCAGTCCACTGACCGCTCAAAGCGCTCCAGCCAGTGACCTTCTGATGGCTAAACAACCTGCGTTACCCCCTGAGCTACAGCCGCCCCAATTTTTATTAGTCTGCTAATATTTCATCCACACAGTTGAAACTGTCATTGAATATTTGCTAGTGTTAATTAATTGGTTTTATGGGATCCGGTATCTCAGATGAAACCAAACCCAAATAAGTTTGTCACGCCATAAATTGCCTCATGTTGGTTAGAGATATTCAAGATAGACTGTTTCTGAACAAGAGGAAGGTGCTGGGAGCAGCTGCTGTGCTTTGTGCATACCTGAATGTGATTGGCCTTATTAGAGGATATGCAGCCAATGAATTCATATTCTTCTCTCCACAATCCCACACTCCAGAGGTCAAGAATGATCAAATTATCCCTGTGCACTGTTGTGTTTGACTGCTTTACATGAGTCACCAAGGCAACCGCTAAATGAAATCACTGAAGGATGGTTACTTTAATTCACTGGAGCTGTCTGCCAGTCTGGCATCCAGCCTCTTTTTAAAGCCATGTTCCTGCACAGTGGGCATCCTGATGAAACTGCTGATTAGATTTCTATATAAAAAGTCAAAATGGCACAAGACACTGTGACAAGAGAGCACATGTTTCCCACTGCATTGTCAGAGCAAAAACTGAGTCACACAGGATTTTTTTCAGTAGGGTTCATGTCATTGTCAGCAGTGTGAGACAGAAAGGTAAGTGTTGTCGGTAAGAATTCATTTTACAGGTCAGCAAATTTCATGGAGAATAAATAATAATTCACAAGTCATTCTTTTTAAATGTCTTATTTTGAAATGACCCACAAATTACTACAATAATTACCTCAGAGCGTATAAAAAATCCCCACCAACACTATCTAATCATAATATTCGTGGATGTTTTTCGGTAGAAAATAGATAATTGTTCTAAGTTATCAACACATTTTCAGGTAATTTCCAACTGGTTTCTGTCTAACTTCTTGTTAGTTGAAGTACAGTGAAGTACTAGTATTGTAGTATTCTCATCAATTTCTGTCATTTCAGGAGATCAGTACAACTTTGTAACAAATATCCTAATTGTCAAAGTTTTTTGATTGTAAACCACAAAGAAATTGAGAACTGCGGACAAATACAACTTTGTAATCAAGAAAAATCCAGTAACCAATTTCTCATTTTAAGAGTCTCATCCTGTGCTTGCTTAAGGAGGATTAATGTCTTTACTGAATTCAACATTTTCAAATGTCACTTTTAAAAAAAAAATATTTTGAGACAGTACAAATAATAACATCCAGTTTAAGTAAAGCTGAAGTTAAGCAGAATCCAGTTTGAAGTTACCTGCAATCATATGAAAGAAATTAGCAGCTATTTATTGATACTTTATTGGAAAAATCCCAGAATGGTGTAATGAGATCATGTTGGGGTGATTTTGAATTCATTTGGAGGCAAATACTGTAATAATCTGGAGGCAGTTTTAAAGAAAGTTCAAATAAGCTACCTATTAATTCTGAAATTTGCCGACCTGTAAATCTTACCATGTGGATCACTCGCAGGTCTACCAGGCTTCCTGAATCATGTGGTGAAGTGCTATTTTGCAGCACTGCATCATAAAACAGTATATTAACTGTGTTAGCTGCTAGTACGCCAATAAATCCCACTGTCAGTCACACTGATGGTTCTGTAACCCACTCACTATGCTCCTAGTCAGCACTTTGGTGTCTGCGTGTGAGCAGAACCTGAGCTGTGAGATTAGCCATGCTGATCATGTTGAGCTATTATCTAGGTTAAGGTATTACGACAAGACAGCTGAGTGACACTATAACAGGAGAAAACAAAGGGAGGCAAGGGCAAACAATGCCTGTAGAGACACCTATCACAGTGATCATTGTGAATTCTGCTGACTTGAAGAAAAGTTGGAATTCAGATGAAACAGCCTCTTCCTCTCTGTGCTGCTGAGCTGTTTTCCTGGTAATTATTTAGCAATACAGTAGCTCAGTGATGTCATGATTTTTGCATCAGCTTACAGCCCATATGAATGTATTTAATTCTTCACAAAAAACTCAGTTGGAGAATGGCCTAAATTGAATCAAAAGGGACAAATGATAACAAATCACACTGCAGAGGTGTCTGAGGCTCAGGTGCCTTTTACAGATTTACACCCAAGATGACATTCTTACAATTATGTCAATGATGATAAGGGAATAGGCAGTTGTGAAAAAAGAATTTGGATCCTACAATTGAGTAAAAGAAGCGATATGTCAGTGTAAAAACACCCCATTACATGTAAAAGGCCTGTATGCAAGTTATTTCAGGAAAAGTATGTGTGAATCATTGGCAAAATGCACAAAATATTAAACTTACTCATACTCATAATGAAGAACAGTAACCTCAGTAAGGGTTATATTAATCTATATTATATTATGGGATTATTATCTTTTAATACAGATGCCTGACTGTGTGTGTGCAATATTATAATGCTGTGGTTGGCAGAGGTGGATTGGGGTGGCTTTATGTTTTATTAACTCATCATACAGTAAAGCTGCAAACGTAAGGATTATAGCTGTGCAACAAAAGCAGCGGCGTAAAGCATATGATTAACTATAACTATTTAATGCAGAAACATTATAAAGTAGCATAAAATGGAGATACTCAAGTAAAGTACAAGTTCCCTTAAAATTGTACTTGTAAATGCCACCACGGGGAATAGCAAATGTATCAAATAAAAAGCCTGACAAAGAGCTTGTAACTATTCAAATAGAACATGTTTATAATCAAACACTGTCTTTTTGACTTTATGCTCCCTCCCTTATACTTTCCTCAGGTATTTGCATTTTATGATCATTTCTACTTCCACTTGTGTACATTTTGGAGGCAAACGCTGTCATTTCCCTCCACTACATGCAACTTTAGTAACTAGTTACTCTGCAGATAACATGCTGCAACAGAGCCAAAGTTGACACATAGTCTACAGTATACATACATATAAATATATAATGTATATATGTATATAAATGTATCTTTACTTTTGATACTCGAGTAGATTTTACTTGATAAAATTACTATTGACACTTAAGTACATTCAGTATCAGTACATTCAGTAACATTTTACTCAAGTTCTATTAGTACAGGTTTCTTTCACTTTTATCAAAGTAATACATGATATATTTACTTTAACCTAATAATCGTTTTTGTGTTACTCTTGACCTGAATCACTCGGCCAAACTGCTACGTATTTACAATCTCCCTTTCGGATTTAGGGTACTTGAAGGCAGCATTAGGGCCATCAACCCTCTTGCGTCACGAGCACCTGCAACACGTCGGCTGCGGCCTGGTAAGCCTCTTGCTTATTGTCTGTCAGTGAGCATTATACCTGTGTAGACGGCAGGCTGATGAGATGTTCTATATGGAGATGATTCCTTATGATGTGTGATGGAGGCACACCTACGCGTCAGTGGCGCACGACCTGCGGATCAGCCGCCTCAGTGCGCACACCTACCCCGTCGGCCTATAGCCGCGTCCTGACCTGACCTACTAGAGCTCCTGCGCTGCAGTGCTGAGGCACTCAACTTTTTAAAGTCCCTGAATCTGTCATTAGCATCGACATCCATGACGCTAATCACAAACTGGAGCAATAATGTCTGACTGACAGGCATCTCATAACGCTGTTTGTTGTGTATTCCAATTTCTTGCATGGTATCTCATTATGTACTTAAATATCCAAATTGGACTCATATAGGAACAGAACCTGTCACAGTGCCATACCTTGCGTTTCCCAAATTGACGCCGATGGGTGCATCTCAAATGATATTACTGCATTAATTATAGGACTATGGCAGATTAGATTTCCTCGAGCAATTTAGCAGAAATTGTGTCGCTTAGCAACACCGTTACCGTTAAAAAGCGGTGTCGCGAGCGGATGATAAACATTAATCATTAATTAATATCATTCAAATAAAGATGTATTGAACATCTGCGCGCTTTCTCTCGCCACTTTCCGTGACCGGAGAGAAGGCGTCTCCTCCACACAGGGAGTCACAGATCACCGTGCAGGTCAAAAGGTAATGCAGCGAAAATGACACCCAGTAACTTTGGAAAGGGTGACATATTGGAGGGCTCGATTACCTACAGTGTAATTGACGTGTTTGCATTATGAGCAAGCACATGAAGTCAGTCCCTCCGCGGCGAGTGGTCACCTCAGAAAACCCCCTGCACATCATTTTCCCTCGACGCAACTTCCCCCGACTGAACACTGCAGCTGAAACTTTTTTGACGGGCGCGACTCGTTCTGGCAAAGATATGCGCGCCAAACAGCTTTAAGACAGCTCATCAGAACCAGTTGTGGTGATGCAGATTAAAATAGGAACCATGGCGGATTGGATTATACTTAATACGCCATTTCATATCGTGTAACGTGTCACATTCTGGGCGCTGTGCCCTTGTTTATGAGGTGCGTCCGAATTACAATTAGCCCACATTTCACTGAGAATCCTTTGAAGCAGCAGTGCTGCACTGTTGTGTAGACCTAACCAGTGGGCCACGTCTATTTGACCAAATGCATCACGGTGTGTTCTGTGCCACCTCTCCAAATTGCGCACAATGTGTCTCCGCCAAATAATATAAAGACTCAGTCGCATGTCCAATCATTTAAAGTAGTCTTTATTAACGGGGATGGTGTGAAAGCCGGTGGATGCTGAGCACGCGCGTCTTCAGGCAGTAGAAATAACGGACATATTACACGCGCGTGTTCTGTCCCCACTGTCAGTACATTTCAGGCGTTCTGGGCTTTAGGCGGACATCGAATACATTCGGGGACAGAGCTCTCTGAGGAGATGCTCTTGCTGCTCACTCACTCCATCTGTAAGCGCGCACGTGTGGAGCGCATTTTTTGGCCAGCATGCTCTTTATCTTTTCGTCTAAGGCTTTAATATCTTCGTTTTCTCGCACTGATGAGCAGCCGGACCGGGACCCGAGCTCCGAGAGCTCCGAGTCCGGAGTGCAGTGCGCGAGGGGAGGGAATCCCTCCAGTGTCTGACGCTTCCTTTACCAAGGAAACCCACACGCGCTCTCTGACGCAACTGCCCATTTTAGGAAACATGCGTCAATGGACCAAAGCAAGTCAGACAAATAGTGAACTCCGCAGCAGGCACTGACGTCCGTATCAAAAAATAAATCCATCCACACATATTCGAGACACTTCTACTGAATCGCTGCTTCTCGATTATATCTCCACTGTCCGCTGGGCGAAGCATGGTCACAGCGGATCCTTCTTTCTCACTGCCTTATCCAGAAACGACCCCTCCCTGGATGAAGTCGCAACGCCCTGGCGTGACGTAGGCTGTTTCGTTGGTGTTGAAAAGCCGTTGCAGTTCTTCATAGTGCCATTGAAGTGAGTCATCTCTAGGAAGTGTGGTAAAAAGGAAAAGAAAAAAAAAGTTAGAACTGTTCCGTGAACAGCAGAGAGCTCAGATAGAGTGAGTACTGGGTAAGGCGACGGAAAATATTGAGATTAAGCAGGCAATAGGTTTTAAAGCGAACGTAAACCTGCGTGAGTCACTCTCTAACTACAGGTTCACTGGTCTCAACTGGATTTGACTGCTGAAGGTGTGCTGCTGACTTTAGGGTGAAGTTTGCGCACCTGAGAGGATCTTTAATAGTGTAGTGTAGGTCTACCTGCGGTCCAACAATATTAAAGGCACGATAAGAAACAGCCTTTACACGCAGGGATAACACAAAGATTTGTTGTAACTGGTGATGTCTGTGAGATGTTTTAGGTTAGTTTAGAGGAGCATAATTGCATTGTCTTTGCCAACTCTTCTCTGGATATCCCAAATTAACGACGTCTCGAGTCAGAGGATTTTTGTTCCTGTTGGTGCCTTTTCATTGCGAGGATTTAAGAAACAAAACGGGGGTTCAGAGCCCAAACCGTCTACTGAAATCTTCCTTTTTCCTGGATCATGTACCAGGACTACGCCGGGAACTACGACACCTCGTCCCGCGGAAGCAGCACCTCTCCGGCCCAGCCAGAGTCCTTCACAAGCGGCAGCAGCACGATCGGAAGTCCGATCTCTACCTCAAGCTACCAGGTAACACCAGGAAACACCGGCTGCTGCCACGTTATCTGTAAATAATGCACCCACACGCATCCGTCTTGATTCTATTTCATGTGCACAATCTCTTAGAATTGCAGGTTTTTCGTCCTATAGTTTATTATTATTATTATTTTTCTGTGCCATGTTACGGGCTCTACTGTTAACGGGGATTTAGGAATCTCCATGTTGCTTGGGCAAAAAAACACGAAAAACCTAATGACACAAATTGCACCGAGTGACTCAACAGATGCAAACACTCGATCCATGCACAAGTATTCTGGACTCATACCATTTCATAGGTCATGAAAACACCATCGAATGATGCAGCCAACATTTAATTGAATATCACACGATACGCCTGATACGCACGGGGAATTTGATCATATAAATATAAAATAAGCATCATTCTTCAGTTGGTCCTTATGCTAAAGAAAAAGCCCTAAACCCATAGGTTCAGATGGCAGGTGTACGGTGATTTGTTTTCTGTTTTCTGAAACAGAAATGGGATACACTGGAATTCCAGATGTCACTTTCTTTGTAGCCTCTCATATTTCTCATCTGTGCGTAAAATATAATATTTGGGGGTATCTGCGCTTTCGCATCGTACTGGAGACGCATTTTACGCGTTATAAGCACGATACATTCTTTGGAACACATTTATAACACACCCTCGTTCGTTATTAACACATCACGTCAGTCTAGCATGAACTGAGTAGAGATTAAACACACAGTGGAGAAGCAACAGGCATGTACGGCGTAACACGGGCATTAATACAAGGGTCAGGAGATTTTCTAATTTCTACTGGGCACCAGTTCAGTCTGCTTGGAGTGCACCAGAGACACTGAAAACAAGAGGGGGAAAAGAAATCAAAAATATATATATTTCTTCACTTAAAGTTTGCATGTGCTGCAGATATTTCTATCATGGAACCATTACAAACGACCTGTTAATGTTTAGATTGTAGTCGGATTTTTCTCAGGCGGGAACGGGGCCGGGAGCGCAGGACAGCCAACAACTAGAAAAAAAGGGAAAAAGAAAAAGAAACCTCGGCGCTCTGAGAGACTTGAAAAACACAAGTCTCCTAGATTTGATCACAGGTTTTAGTGAGACATACCCCACACACACTCCAGGCGTGCCGGTACACCGCTCGGAAGACACCGTGCCAATATGTTCACAAATAAAAGGATATAAATCCGGGAAGAGACATGTTGTTTACCCGCAGCCAAGTGTTGCGTACACAGCAGTTCTGTGGAAAAGCGTCGTCAGGCTCACGCAACATTACGGTAAACGACTTTTGGCCAGTATCTATCATTGCTCTGCTTCCCTGTAATCACACACTGGCTGTCTGTTTCCCATTACAGCGGGCTGGAACACGACTTCTTGGACTTCTTTGTTCGGTTTATTGAGACGTAACATAACAAGGCAGGCCAATAGAATTTTGTCAGACCAGGTTTTATCTGTTAAACCAGGGCTCCTATGTGACTCACTGTTTGCCATTCGCACTCCATTGCATTCACATTCTTTCAGTAAACTAGAATTTTAACGCAGCCAAGTTCGCCAGAAATAAAAAATTCTGGCGAACTGTCTGGGTCGTTACAGCTGGGCTGTTTCCCCCTTTACTGGAACTGACCGCGTTTCACATGTGCTTAACAAATCCCATGCACAATGACTCACCAGATAAACAAAGTTCCAATAGACTGCCGGGATATCCGACGGAAAGTCGGGAATAACGGGGAGATGGGGACGTGCGTAAATTACGCACACAGGAGGCAGGCAGCTCGTCTGTTTGTGGACTCCAGAGACATAAAGTAATGCTGCGTGACGTCGGTTCTCATACAGGACATTATTATTACACATTCACACATGCATGTCCACTGTAGATATGTGTGCATTATAATTGGAGGAACTTGAAAGAAAGGCTCTAAATACACAAGTGTGGAGTGGCTTGTCTTCTAATATCTTGCATGACAATATGGCTTTAGACACATACACACACAACTACATTATTTAACTTTAAATAATACATTTGTTAAGGTTCGAGTCAATTCCCACACATTCACCTTTTTTAAATAGTTTATTTTGCCAATGAGATTTTGAATTAAAATCCCTCTGTTCTTTTTCTGGACAACATTAGCATGCCTTTGCCACCGTATGACCCTTTATGTACCTACCCTCTCAAAAGTCCATCTTCAGGTATAATCACCCTCCTGCCAGTCCAGACATGTGTTAGATTTTCCGAGTGCTGTGTTTTGTCTCATGCTTGTTGTAGTAAAGTGAGATGTTCTGGACACCTTGGGCTTTCCCACATGATTCACTGCATGTGTCACTGTTGCACTCCAGGGGTTACATACACAATGGTTTGCCTATGTGGATTGAATCATTACTATAAGCTTGAAATATGGAAAATGTGTGAATTTGTAATAATGGTGGGTGGTGGTGTGTGTGTGTGTGTGTGTGTCTGCTGTGAGAGAAATGCCTCATAGGTTTTAATTAAAACGCTTATGGAATTGAGTTGCATTCGTTGACCCACGGCAGCAGCAGCGGATGCCATCCAACATTTCCCGGAAATTTCCTCATGCAACCTGTCTCACAATATCACTATCATTTTACTCTCTTTTCAGAAGTACAGGGTCGACATGCCCGGCTCTAACAGTGCCTTCATACCCACCATCAATGCAATCACGACCAGCCAAGACCTGCAGTGGATGGTACAGCCCACCGTCATCACCTCCATGTCCAACCCTTACTCCCGCTCCCACCCGTACGGCCATCACCTGACCAATGGGCCGGGACTGCTGGGGCACAGCACACTGGCTCGGCCCGGCGTCATCCGCTCCATCGGGGATGCAAGGGGCCGACGCAAGAGAGATGAACAGGTGAGGGGGCAAAAAGAACACTAGGCGATGTTTCTTCTCCTTGTACAAGGTGGTATTATTCTTCAGAATTGTATAAAGGGTTAAAGTGTGTTTGTCTTGAAAACAAAGCAAAATACTGTTATTTTCATTGGAAAGCATTAAATAAATATGTTTGTTCAATGGCAAAAAAAACAAATCGTTGAGTTTGTTCCATCATGTCAATAAAGTCTACATCTCTGTATCATTATTCTACTCACAGCCCGCCAGCAGCAGTACCCAGCTCTTGTTTATACTCTTGCTCTTTGCTTCATATTGATTGTGCGTCTCTCAAACAGCTTATTTTACCTGCCATGTTACTTCTTTTCTTGCCCTCAGCTCACCCCGGAGGAAGAGGAGAAAAGGAGGGTGAGGCGTGAGAGGAATAAGTTAGCTGCCGCCAAATGCCGCAACCGCAGGCGAGAGCTCACCGAGATGCTTCAGGGGGTGAGTAGAACCTGAAAACAGGAGATCGGAATATCTTATTGGGTTCTGCTTCGTTTGTATAAAACAACAGTGTTAGTGTTGGAGAACAGTGTTCCTCTTATACCTCTAGCTATCAAACACCCATGCGTCCTGATTTTGATGCAGAATGTAAAAAAAATGGCAAAAAAACCACAAAGAGAATACATGTTGAACAGGGGAGAAAAAAAAGAAGTCCTACTTGTTCAGAAGTCTGGCAGCAGTCCAGATTTTCGATGAGTGATTGAACTCCACACCTAAAATTTACAACCTCGCATTACTGGTTTGACTCTTGCTGCGTCTCTGAGTGCAAGGTCTGAGTGAAGAGATGACAGGCGATGAAAAGCTTTTTGTCTCGGGCAGCTGTAGACAGAGGTAGGGCTGTCTCACGGCCCTGCCTTGGCAGACAGCAACAGCAACTAAATGGCAACTAATTAGACGAATTACAGTGAGGTTAAGCTTGTCAGGCCTTAAAAAAAAACCCAGGAATGGAATTTGCTGTAGGCAGCTGTCTCCATGAATGCGGGACATTTTGTAAAAAGGGACCAATTCCTTGTCTCACAATCCCACATAGAGCCATGCTGCACACACACACACACACACACACACATACCACAGCCATAGCTTCCAGGGAAGTAATAAAAAAACAAAAACGCCTTCTCGTCTTCACACGCCTGTTTTAAAAAAATCCCAAATAAGGAAGTGTCGCTTTCCAGTGAAAAAGAAAGGGCAATCTTCCCTCAATGTCCTCACTATGATTGGCTGATACTTCCTCATACCTTTGCCCATGAGTCAAAGTTCTCAGACTGCAGGTCAGCTTATCTTAATCTGCATGATGTCTAGAACTGATGAACAGCTTTCATGGTCTTTGTCTCAGATGTGACACATTAATGACACACTGCGTATGCAGGCTCATATCTCAGAGACACAAACAATGTACAGCCCTTACGTGAAACTTACATTCAAGCAGAAGGCTTTGATTAATGGACATTGTAAGTCTAAATGGCCCATGACAAATTCTTGATTTAATGTGTTGACTTTGCTACTTTCTATGTTTAGGAAACAGTAGCAAATAAACAGTGCCCTCTTTTGGTGCTTTAGGAGAAGACGCATACAGCCTAGTTTCTGAACAAAGACTGGTAATTCTGGTATAATCACATGCACAGATCTTTGATTAGAGTGAAGAAGAACGTTTACAGTCATGTTCTTTATGTTTTGCCATTTAGTCACTTAATATTTATGAAATACACGGACAGTGTTTGTTACAGTCAATTGTTCTGCTTAGGGTTGACCACAGCGGCAACATCCCTCTACTGTTGCTGTCACATAAAGGCAAACATGCACCAGAAAAAAATAACTAAATTAAATAATTACAAAATAATGAATAATTAGTTAGTTAGTTAGTTAGTTATATATATATATATATATATATATATATATGTATGTGTGTGTGTGTGTGTGTGTGTGTGTATGTACATATAAATTAAATAACCTGCTAATACTTATGCTCAAATGCTCAACCTCATTTCCTGTCTGTCGTCACAGGAGACGGAGAAGCTGGAGGAAGAGAAGGCGGATCTCCAAAAGGAGATCGAGAGCCTGCAGAAGGAGAAAGACAAGCTGGAGTTCATGCTGGTTGCGCACAATCCTGTGTGCAAGCTCCCCATGGAGGAACGCCACCAGTCGTCTGGGCACCATCAGCACCAGCAGCAGTGCGCCCCCCTGCCCCTGACTATGCGCCCAAACTTGGGAACCCGGGCTCAAATGAACCAAGTGGTAGTGAAGCAAGAGCCGGAGGACACCGAGGATGGGGTGGGAAAGCTGCAGCGCTCTGTCATCAAGCCTATCTGCCTGGGTGGCGGGGGTGGCGTCGGTGGGATGTACTGCACAGATGGAGACAGCCTGAACACGCCGGTGGTGGCAGCATCCACCCCGGCAGCCACACCCAACGCCCCAAGCCTCATATTCACCTACCCGAATATGCTGGAGCCTGAAAGCCCCTCACCCTCCTCCGAGTCCTGCTCCAAGGCCCATCGGCGCAGCAGCAGCAGTGGTGACCAGTCGTCAGACTCCCTCAACTCGCCCACCCTCCTGGCCCTCTGAGCGAGGGCTCGGCTCGGCGCAGCTGAGAAAAAAAATACACTGTGGCTGAAGGCAAGCATGAGAATCAACTGCGCACCCCCTCCTACAGTGTCTTTTAAAGACCAAGAGCACATTCAACAGTCCAGACCAAGCTGACCATGTGAGCCGTGTCCCGCTCGGCAGGGAGACCCACAAGGGCTACGCCATGTGTTTCTTCTTGTTCTGCTTCAGTGTAAAATTTTTATATATAATATGTAGAAGTGTCTGCACCAATCCTCAGAAGTGTCATCCCTTCACCATTTCAACTCCAGAGTGTCAACTTGTTTACTGAGCAGACAGTTGTGAAGAGAAACATGCCCAAACCTGGGCAGTTGTGAGTTGATGTGACTAAATTAAGAGAGCGCATTCTTAATATATTTTTTGAAAAATGTTTAAAAAGCCATGTGGCCGACACTTGCACTCCGCCAAGACAAATCAATAAATCACTAAACGAGGTCAGCACTCTACCGGAATTTCCAAGGAGAGAAAGAGACAATGAGCAAAGACTCCCTCTCGTCGTTTTTTTCCATTTTGATTTGTCTTTTTCGTAACTTGGACCTTGATTCAGGAATCGCTACTTAGAGTGCATACACATTTCTAACGCTATCTCCATCTCCTTAAATGTATTTATGGCCTGTGCTGATTACATTTTACAAAGTGTTTTGTTGAGACATTGTCCTCTCCTTAATCTGCCTGTAGAAAAGCAAAATGGTCCTCTATGGGGCGACCAAAGCATTCCTCAGTGTTGCAAAGGATACGAGCCAACTTTCAATCAATGACTAGTTCCTCAGTACACTATACCCTGCAATCATATCTATTTTGCCATAGCGGCTTGACTTTACAGTAGTATTGGTGTGCTTTTCCTCAGTGATTCTGTACCTGAACTTTACAACCTGTTTATGACAAAGTGTATGTGATTTACATTGATGTCAGGGATATCTCTCATGTGTAGTAGAACCCCCACCGTGAAGAGCGTTGCAGGACTGCAGGCGGTTTATGGTCTAGCCAGTGTTGGAGAGGTGGTACTTTTACCTGAAGGGTTAATAAGCTTCTTCTTCATTGTGTCACGTCCAGAAAAGGTTTGTCTTTTTGCTCAGACGACATAAAAGTTTGAACAAAGCCTTTCTCCTCCGCTGGATGCCGTGCTCCTTTCTTTGTTTCTGACATTCTCTAAATAAAGGTCTAACCTTTTTTCAACTCTGCCTCTCAGAGCAGGTCAGGTTTCAAAAAGCCAAAAAGGTTTGTATGACACATGTTATCCTGTAATTCGTCCATCTTTGTCTAACAGGAGGGATTTTGCTCAAATTTTGAAAAAGACACTGTGGTCTAGACTGTCGCCAGCTGCCAATGATGTCAACCCTGTTTATACTGTGTTTGTAAATCTGTCTTTCTTTTAGTAAAGAAACAATGTTTAAATTGAAATCAGATGTGCTGATTTATGGGTGTATGAACATATGCCAACACAGAGGTACTCAGTAGAAACTTAGTGGAAGCCTTGTTGGGTAAGACACAGTTCACTTTTTGACAATGAGGAAGGGATAAGAGGACTTTCTCTACAGCTGGCCTGAGATGAAAGAGGGGACACCTTGACAAGATGTAGTATTTCTGAAGTTCTATGAAGCACTTCTTTTTCATTATTTTTACATGTGTGTATCTTAAAGGGATGAGGGTTTTCAATACTGGGCACTGAGAAGGACACAACCGATTTTTTTTGTTTACTTCAAACATTCCTAATGAATATAATGTCAGGGGTCAAAGAGGGGGTATGTCATCTCTGCTTGAACACTTCTTGTTTGTTAACAAAAGAAATAAAAGTTGTGGTTGGAAGACTTTCATTGCGCTGGATGCTGAAAACGGACTTTGCAATTCAATACAAGCTGCTGCTACTTTGGAAAGAACGTGTCGGCTGTTTATCATTTGATGGTGTTGGTTTAAAGTCATGTGGAAGCAGTAGGAGATATTTAATCCTGTCTGACAAAATAAAAAGGTGAATTGATAGCCAAAAACATTACTGTGGGTGAGTCTGATATGTCTTTATGTTGAAATATTGTGGAGCCCCTCGACACACATAGGAAAGCCATTGACTGTAGATCTTCTGCTGTACATGTCATCAACTGTCTGTTGCCTGTTTTCAACTACTATTACTTCTTTTCCAAATGCTTTAACTGTTTAAAATGATTCAAAATTGATTAAAAAAACAGCAATATGTATAGCAGTGTTTGTTAATTTAATGAATAATGATAATAATAATAATAATAATAAAAAAGAAATTCAACCTGAAGTTGTCCTGTTTCATTCGTGGGAATGCACTCACATCGATCAGTAAACTGACATCACACTTTTTTCCAAAGGACTGTTATTACGCTCTGTGTTTGAAATATCAGCCACATTCTGATCATTCCAAAATAAGACAGACTTTTTCGCACTATTTATTTAATTTTTTAAATGTGGTCAGTGGAATTGACAGATACAACGATTGACCTTTACAACCTGCAAAGGTCAATTGTCAATAGCAAATAAGATAATAAAAAAAAAGAGGTCATTCTACAGCCTAATTTCATCTTGAATCCTCTTGGACACAACATGATAGTATTGTCAACAATGTAAATAATAGCACACCTTTCTTAAATGATAGCTACGGACACAGTAGGCATGGCCTATAAAGAATACATTTGAGAGAGATAACAATGTGCTATCCTCGATGTGTTCTATACAGGCAAAATCTAATGCCGAACACAAACCACAGAACACTCTGACAAGGCAGAGCTGTCTTTTTTGTGCAATGCTGATATGCTGACACATTATGCTGGTATTTTGTCTAGTTAAATGCATTATTTTGTACCATTCCTATGTGGTAACAGTTAATGAGAATAAAAGCTGATATAAATGGAATGGGACCAACAGGCTTCATTCACTATTACATTATGTAATTTATATGTAATTCTCAAGGCTCATGTACCTTCATTGAAAAACTGAACAAAAACACTTGAATGCACTACACCTTCATCAATATGGGACAATACTATCCTGGTAGTGAAGTTAAATCAGCTGCAATAAAACCACACAACTAGAATATGTGTCTGTTATCTGAAACCAACTGACAAGAAAATAATCCTATTGGGCCTATAACATCCTTTTGGTTTCACTGAGAGTATTTTGTCCATCCTAATTAAATTGGAGTCGTCCAATTAGTGGCCTCTCAGCTGTCTATTCTGAACAGCGACATGTAAATGTAGATGGTTGCTGCCCTCAAGTGGTCACAGAAGGGAAGTGCAACACTTGGTTTAAATGGGAGTCACAGAGAAACTCGGGGTAGTTTGTGTGTCAGTACTGAGACAAATGTTAGTCATTTCCCCCTCCTGAATAATCAGTCTTCTGAATGGTCAGCTCAGACATGCCTGACCAAGCACCACCACCAGCAACAGAGCAGCTGTTTGAAATAATTTGTTTTATACTAAACTAGCTGCTAGGCATAAATCTCTCTATAAATGCAAGGAACCTCTGTCTGTCTGTCTGTGTGTGTGTGTGTGTGTGTGTGTGTGTGTGTGTGTGTGTGTGTGTGTGTGTGTGTGTGTGTGTGTGTGTGAAATATCTCTGCGGATCAGGATCAGACTGACCTGAGAGTTTCAACATGGCTGCTGCTTGGTTCAAGGGTATGCCGTGCGGATTTGTTTGGATTACAATGATACCGTTAATGAATTATTTCATAAATGCTTTATACATTCTGGAGCATAGTCTATCTGAGCCCCTACAGTGACATGCCATTAGAGCCAGTCACTGCAGAGCTCAGGACTACGACACACATTAAGAAACAAGCGGATGTATACCTGTGGCAGCGCGAGCTGGACCGGGAGTTAGCCGGCGGTTCGGTCCCGTTCTGTTCTGTGCATATAAACTGACTGTTGTGGATTAATGAGACCAAACGAGACCGGACCGTGTCTGTTCGGGTCTGAGGAGAGCGGATTTATACCTGCAGCGGCGCGAGCTGGGCCGGGAGTTAACCGGCGGTTCGGTCCGTTCTGTTCTGTGCATGATCTAAACTGACTGTTGTGGATTAATGTGACTAAACAAGAGCGGGCCGGTCCGTTCGGGTCTGAGGAGATGCGGAGACGCGCGGAAAAACAAAGTGGAATCAGAATCTGTGGATGTTCGTGTGTAGCTAGCTGCTATCCGCTAGCCGCCAGCTAACCTACATGGCCCATCTCCCGAGCTGACGGACCGGACGCACCGACCTGTCCAAAACCGGACTTGGGGTAAATAATGTCCGCCACGCTTTTTCGCGAACATTGCCGTCACGTTTGTTTTGTGTGTGGTGCAGAAGAAACGGTAAAAAAGGGCTTTTGTCACGAAAGTGTTCAAGCAGCAAGTTTGGTTGTAGAGGAACAGGAAGTTGTGGGAGGGACATCGGCGGATGATTGACAGGCAACGACAGTCGGCGTACAGACAGCGATATTGAGAATTGAGAGATTTATGACATTTAGCGTGTTTGGAGAGTATAGTAAGTGTTTTATGTAGTGTTTGGTGTCGTGTGTTTAGTGTGTAGTGGAGTCGGTTTTTTGTTTGATGAGTCAAAACAATGAGAAGTCAAAACAAGGATCAGGCAGTGCAGCTCTTCATTCAGCTAGAAGGAGCTCAGGCAGACCTGAGCATTGCCTGCATTTAAATGTAAATAGTTACACAGAACTTTGTACATTTCAAAAACGTATGCACAAATTCAGCAAACAACTATTTATATTTGCATTATAACTAATGCAATTGGTTCATTAAACTGTTTGTGGTTTTCACAGTAAAAGAAATCTAACTTTTTCCTACTCTGATTTTGTTATTTTGTGATTTTAGGTCCATTGTGTTAATACAATACGTCAAAATGAAAAAAATAACTACAGTCACACATGTGAGGTTGTGCTGAAAATAATCACACCAAACAAAGCAAGGTAAATAGTTTTCAAGGTGAAATATAATGGTATAATCAAAAGTAGTCAAAAACAGCCAATTATATCCCTGATGTTCCACCTTCAAACACAACCTCATTTGGCCATCCATGAAAAAGCTACTTAACCTCCCACTTTTCTATAGGACAAGGCTACATGCTTCCTACGGGCAATGCACTAGTTATACAAATGTGAGACTCTGTGACATGGTGTGATGTCACAAAGTCACAGAATTATGGGCAAGAGGAGCTTGTACTGGTGCAAGATCGTTTCTATACATCTATAAAACACTGAAGGAAAGGGGGAAAAAAAATAAAGTAGCGTAATAGTTCTCTTTTGATAGTCTCCCCGGTTATACTTATCTGCTTGTTTTAATTTGAAAGTTGACATCGGACATTTTGATATGCTGTTGTCTTCACACTACACACAGACCCTTTCACTCTGAATTACCACACTTACACTATACCCTGTACATCATGTAAAGGCAGGGCTTTAATTAATCATAATCATTCCAATAAAGCAAATTTGAATGGGAACATACAAAACCTTCAAGGGAAGACTGCTTGTAAAACTTTCAAATTAAAAGGATGTGTTATTACGCCTTCTGACCACTGAAGGTCAGTGAACACTCATGATTGTACACACCATCAACATCCCAACATTTAGGCAGGAACAATATCACACTGACGTGTGCTGTGAAGACCTTCAAAATAAAAGTTGACAGAAGTTTTTAGAGACCCTGACAGGAAACACTGTTGATTTGCATTTCACTCATTTTTTAAAATGTATTCTCCATTATTTGCGGCCTTGTGTAATAAAGCTATTGCAGTCACCTTTCAAAAATAATACTCAGCTCAGCTTCCCATTGAAAAGTGAATGAGAACTAGCCTTCTGATTGAGGCTGCCGACGCCTCACAGCTTTAACAGTATTGAACCAAAACCAAAATCTTATCCTATGGCCTTGACAAACTTTATCAGTGTCACCATGATGTATACATCCTCTAAAAAGCAACCTAGAGAAGACCCTTCTTTCAATTGAAGACTCTGATGCTATATCTCTATATAAAGATAGCGCTCTATTCACAAAGGTATCATGTATATCTGAGTGTATCTCCTGTCTGAGGTTGGAAAGTTGCTGAACACTGCTGCTACAATGTGTTGTGATCTGTATAGCTAACCTGCAATGTAAAAAATTAAACTGATCTTGTGTTTCTCCTTCTTTTTCTCTGCCATGCTGCAAACGTCTGTTTTAAAGGATAACTCCACCAATTTTACACATTAAAAAGGGTTTACAGGTCTTTGGAAGGATGACTGCATATATGACAAAAGTAGTATAAAGCCTTTTAGGCCGCCTGAGGAAGCAGCATGTAATCTGATAAACCACCCCCAGTGATGTCACACACTAGCTAAGTTGCATTGTGGGTAATGCAGGCATCATATTTTGAAATGTAATATTGTGTGGAATGATGCATCTGTTTGAGGCATCTGTTGCATCGACTGTGACAATTTTGTTAAATTGTCCATAATGAGTCCAACAGTGTTATAAGAGTGCAATACTAGTTGACGGCTTTTTAAATCTACCAACATTATCCACAATTCAACTTAGCCACTGAATAACATCACTGGAAGCAATGTATCAGATGAGATACACTTCTTCTGGGGCCACAAAAGGCTTTTTATACTTTTCCACATAATTTTGAATGTGTGAGATTGGTGGAATTACCTGCTTGAACAATAACTGGGTTGTCTAAGAGGGGATCAAACAATTATACAGGCAACCACCTCAAAAGAAATGATCCAGTGTTGTGGAAATTCTCCTTTGTGAGGTAGAGAGTTGCTAAGTCTCCGAAGAACTTCAGACTTCAGCGTAATGAATCAGATCTCGTTTATTCAGGCAGCGTGGAGAAGAAGGCAAGAGCGTTCTTCTGACAAACTCTAAATTGATATCCCTTAAGTACAGTCAGAGTGAGGAGGTTACAACAGTCGTAAAACATTCTCTTTACATCACAATGACTCCTTGATGTTTGGGTGTATCCTGTCCTCTCAGGACAGTGACCCTTTGATGCAGAACAGATAAACAGCAAATGTCATTTTATCTAACTTGTGTATCTTCCCATGTGGGGGAGGTATCGCCACCTGTGGCTTCTTTTAACACCTCAAGCAAAAAGTCTTTCTCCAACTCTTCCTGTCCTTAAGCACATTGGATCATAAACAGGAAGACTATGTAATTTCTTACACCAGTTTAGCCAAATCAGTAACATTTTTCTTACTCAGTTATAAAAACAAATACTTGATACTTAGTGAGTATCCCTTTATATCTGTTTCTAAACTTGTCTTTCCTATCAATTCTATTACCAACCTCAGGGCACAGTGTAGTTGTGCTCAGTTGCCCGCTTGCAGCAGCTTAGTGACAATGTTGAATCATTTAACATATCAGAGGAGTGTAACATGATTGTGTTTGCAGACCAGCGCCCTTCAGACATCAATAACTGAAATCCTAGCATGGGCACTTTCTTTGAAATCAAACACTGAGCTTCTGGAATCTTTCAGCCTGCCTGGGCTGACTCAGCTGGTTGGCACAGAGACAACGTGTAATTTAATCAGTCAGATGAGTTTGCTTGGTCTGAGAACATTTTTTGGAGTGTAAGTTTATCAAGTTATTATTCTTATATAAAATAATAACATATTGTATGATACAGACACTTACAGCTAAATAATTCAAAAGAAACAGTATGCTACACACTCATCTGATCAATAGTGTGTGTACATGAGCACAAGCAGTATTGTGGATGTACAGACTCCTCCGTTCTCTCCCTTTCCTGTCACTATCATGTGTGCTTGATTAAATCGATTCTGACCCTGAGATCTGATTACAGCTCAGATTTAATTTAAGATACACATACAATATTTTACTATATATTTTTCCTTTCCTTTCAAGATGCTTCAGACATGTGTATCATCGTATCAGGAGTTCTTTCCCTGCACTGTAAAAGCAAAGATTTGAGGACAAGCCCTTCATTTAAACACAAGTTCATTGTGAATGAATGCGCATGAGCTGAGTAAGCAGAGCAGCTGATAAACCCACAAGGGTAATTAAAGGGAAATTGATTTCCATCTTGTGAAGCCACTGTGAGACGCATGAAAAGGCAACAAGGCACAATGAACATTAAGCACTGAGACATGTCAGGTCCTATTTGAAGGCCAGTAAGCTACTGTGAAGCTGCAGTTGGGGTGCTGGAGTAGAAAACTCTGTTAAAGATGACTTTGTAACAATTAGAAGGTAATTGATATTCTACTGCCAGAAAACAAAGACTAAGAGCATTGGGGTCATTTTGTAAATGGGAACACTATTATGGTATATCAATTTATCACAATATGGTGTTACGGCCGTGGCTGGAGCCTCTGAAGATTCCTTGTGTGTTCCTGTGTTTTGTTTTTCCCTCCCTCGTGTTTCCAGTGCCTCCTGTCTGTCTCTCTGCAGTTGTGTTTGTGTGTGTCCTGGTGTGGGGGCGTGGCTCTCCCTCTTGGCTCAGCTGAGCTTCCTGCAATTGGTTCTTCACTCTGCCCAGTATGCACACCTGACTCTCATCAGCTCATCAACCTGCAGCACTTCTACCCTGGTTTTCCACCCACTCACCGCTAGATTGTTGTTTCACTACTTTGGTAGATACTTTCTGTCTCCCATAGTGCTTTAGCCTCCTTGTGCATTTCGTGTGCTAAATTGCTGTTTCTTTGTGCTTCAGGATCATCACCCTCTCATCCGTCTGCCCGCCAACCCGCCATTCCTTGCCTGCCACGCTGCCTCACCAATTCCACTCTAACCAGCCTCATTTGCCTGCCTTCAGTCCTCACCTAAAAATAAAACACATTTACTGCTCCAAACCTGGACTTGGGTCTCCATTCAAGCTCCTGCAACATATGGTGATATTGTATTGTGATAAAATATTAGTCAGTATTGGATTGCAATAGAAAAAAATACAATTCCAGGGTTTTCCCACCTTAATAAAGCTAAGCTGTAGAACCCAAGCTATTTTGGGCACCACCTTAGGGAGATTAATGTAAAATCAATGTGTAGAGCAGTGAAACTAACAAAATGACTTTCCCCAGATCTAATGGTTGTAATTAGTTCCCTGTGGACTTCTTTAGCAAATTTTGTCATAAACCTTTTTGTCTATCGATCCATCCATTTTCGTTTGCTTATCCGGGGCCGGGTCACGGGGCAGCTGCCTGAGCAGGGACACCCAGACTTCCCTCTCCCCGGACACTTCCTCCAGCTCTTTCGGGAGGATCCAAAGGCATTCCCAGGCCAGCTGGGTGACATAGTCACTCCAGCATGTCCTGGGTCTTCCTCGGTGTCCCCTCCCGGCGGGACATGCCAGGAACACCTTCCGAGGGAGGCGTCCCGGGGGCATCCGAAACAGATGCCAGAGCCACCTCAGCTGGCTCCTCTCAATGTGGAGGAGCAGCGGCTCTACTCCGAGCTCCTCCTGGTACCCAGGATCTTATTCTTTCGGTCATGACCCAAGGTTCATGACCATAGGTGAGGGTAGGAATGCAGATTGACCGGTAAATCGAGAGCTTCGCCTTTCGACTCAGCTCTCTCTTCACCACAACAGATCGATACAACGACTGCATTACTGCGGCCGCTGCACCGATCTGCCTGTCAATCTCACGCTCCATCCTTCCCTCACTCGTGAACAAGACCCAAGATACTTAAAACTCCTCCACTTGAGGCAGGTACTCTCCCCCAACTTGGAGGGATAAACCACCTTTTTCCAGTCGAGAACCATGGCCTCGGACTTGGAGGTGCTGATTCTCATCCCAGCCGCTTCACACTCGGCTGCAAACTGCTCCAGGACAAGCTGGAGGTCCTGGCTCGAAGGAGCCACCACGACCACATTGTCCGCGAAAAGCAGAGATGAAATCCAGTGGCTCCCGAACCAGACCCCCTCCTGCCCGTGGCTGCGCCCAGAAATTCTGTCCATAAAAATACTGAACAGAACTGGTGACAAAGGGCAGCACTGCCAGAGTCCAACATGCACCGGGATAGGTCTGACTTACTGCCGGCAACGCGAACCAGGCTCCTGCTCCTGTCCAACAGGGACCGTACAGCCTTTAACAGAGGGCCTCCGACGCCGTACTCCCGGAGCACCTCCCACAGAATGCCACAAGGGACACGGTCGAATGCTTTCTCCAAGTCCACAAAACACATGTGGACTGGTTGGCAAACTCCCATGAACCCTCGAGCACCCTGTGGAGGGTATAGAGCTGGTCCAGTGTTCCGCGGCCCGTACGAAAACCGCATTGTTCCTCCTGAATCCGAGGTTCGACTATCGGCCGAATTCTCCTCTCCAGTACTCTGGAATAGACTTTTCCAGGGAGGCTGTGGAGTGTGATCCCCCAATAGTTGGAACACACCCTCCAGTCCCCCTTTTTGAATAGGGGGACCACCACCCCGGTCTGCCAGTCCAGAGGCACTGTCCCTGACTGCCACACGATGCTGCAGAGATGTGTCAACCAAGACAGACCCACAACATCCAGAGACTTGAGATACGCAGGGCGAATCTCATCCAGCCCCGGTGCTTTGCCACTGAGGAGCTTCCCAAGTACCTCAGTGACTTCGGCTTGGGTGATGAATGAATCCACCTCTGAGTCCCCAGCCTCTGCTTCCTCTATGGGAGGCGTGTCAGTGGGATTGAGGAGATCCTCGAAGTATTCCTTCCACCGCCTGACAATGTCCCCAGTCGAGGTCAACAGCTCCCCACCTCCACTGTAAACAGTGTTGGTGGAGGACTGCTTCCCCCTCTTGAGGCGCCGGACGGTTTGCCAGAATTTCCTCGAGGCCGACCGGTAGTCCTCCTCCATGGCCTCCCCGAACTTTTCCTAGACCCAAGTTTTTGCTTCTGCGACTGCCCGTGCTGCCGCATGCTTGGCCTGCCGGTACCCGTCAGCTGCCTGAGGAGTCCCCCCGGGCCAACCAGGCTCGATAGGACTCCTTCTTCAGCTTGACAGCATCCCTTACTTCCAGTGTCCACCACCGGGTTTGGGGATTGCCGCCATGACAGGCACGGAAACCTAACGGCCACAGCTTCGGACAGCCCTGTCAACAATGGAAGTGGAGAACATGGTCCATTCGGACTCTCCCAGAGGTGGGAGTTAAAGACCTCCCTGACAGAGGGTTCCGCCAGACGTTCCCAGCAGACCCTCACAATATGTTTGGGTCTGCCAGGTCTGTCCAGCTTCCTCCCCTGCCAGCAGATCCGACTCACCACCAGATGCACATATGGACACCCTTATGCTTGAACATGTTGTTTGTTATGGACCAGCTGTGACCATGCGGCCGGAGCCCAGATGACACGACCACAAAGTTGATCATTGACCTCCGGCCTAGGGTGTCCTAGTGCCACGTGCACATATGGACACCCTTATGCTTGAACATGTTGTTTGTTATGGACAAGCTTTGACCAGTAACAAAACACCACTTGGGTTCAGATCAGGGAGGCCATTCCTCCCAATCACACCCCTCCAGGTAATACTGTCGCTGCCCACGTGAGCGTTGAAGTGCCCCAGTAGAACAACAGAGTCCACCATTGGAGCACTCTCCAGTACCCCTCCCAGGGAGTCCAAGAAGGCCGGGTACTCTGCACCACTGGTCGGCCCATAAGCCGAGACAACAGTGAGAGACCTATCCCTGACCCGAAGGCGCAGGGAAGCGACCCTCTCGTTCACTGGGGTAAACTCCAACACATGGCTGCTGAGCTGAGGAGCTATACGCAAGCCTACACCAGCTCGCCGCCTCTCACCGCGGGCAACTCCAGAGTAGAAGAGAGTCCAGCCTCTCTCAAGTAGTTGGGTTCCAGAGCCCAGACTGTGCATGGAGATGAGCCCAACTATTTCTATTTTCTCAACCTCCCGCACCAGCTCAGGCTCTTTCCCTCCCAGCGAGGTGACATTCCATGTCCCCATGGCTAGAGTCACCATCAGAGGATTGGGTCGCCGGGATCCCCACCCACGACTGCCACCCAAATCCCACTGCACCGGCCCCTTCTGAACTCTCCGGCGAGTGGTGAGCTCGACGGAGGACGGGCCAACGTCGCTCTTTCGGGCTGGGCCCGGCCGGTCCCGTGGGCAAAGACGCCGGCAAGCCCCAACCCCAGGGCTAGCTCCAGGGTGGGGCCCTGGTGACGCCAATCCGGGCGACGTAAACTTCCTTGATGTTTGATCTGTCATTAGGGGCTTTTGAATTGATCTTAGTCTGACCCGTCACCTCGGACCTGTTTGCCTTGGGAGACCCTACCAGGGGCATTAAGCCCCGAACAACATAGCTCCTAGGATCATTCAGGTGCTTTTTTTTAAACGTTTTTGTGTGTTTTTTATTAATCTGATCTAGCTTTTACAATTATTTGTATGAAAAAATAAAAAAAAGTTCAGAATTAAGTGAATTTGCATATCTTTATATCTTTAAAAAACGTTATGTTTCCTCATGGCTAAGACCTCTAAACCTCCCGCCAGATACGCTTAGACCTCCATGAACCTAGGGAAAACACCCTATACTGTATAATATTATGATACACTCTACTACTACTACTACTACTACTGCTGCTACTACTACTACTATTATAATAGCAGTGTCATTTAATATGACTGTACTGCACCAGATGTTCAAATGTAAGTATGATGTACACATTTAAGGTTTCTGAGCACTACTACAAGTAGCCAAAGAAGATTTATATTAATAAATTTGATCATACTTAGTACAAATCTGTGAGTCAATGCACCTTCACAGATTTGGAACTGTTTTTTGTATTGTTGCTCCTCAAACTGAGCCAACATTAATGTTATCAATAACACGTGTGATTTTCCTACAGACAAATAAAAGAAAAAAATATTTCCCTGTGGTTTGGCCTCTCATTTACACGAAAACACAGTTTTTATCACAGAAACCGATTCTTTCTAAAAACTGCGGCCAAAGCGGAGATTTCTGATAAAGCCTGTTACGTGTTGCCGTGTCAACTGGGAGAAACAGGGTTTTGGGTTCTCAAACGTCAAATTATGCACCAGAAAATGCTAAATGTCATGTGAGCGCCCTATGTTTACAGTTTTGACATAGTTATTATGGTGCTCGACAGCGCATTTATGCAGGTTGATGTAAATGACAACGTTTTTGAAAAATATGTTGTGTGCACGATGTTATTATTGAAAAGGGGGGGGAATATTTGTTTCTCTAAATACCCGGCTATGTGTAAATGTGGCCTACGTCTGGCCAGCAGATAGAACACCTGACTGAAACGTTACCAATCACGAAGTAACATATTACACAGGTCTGCGCATTTCCTGCCATGAGTCAAAAAAAGTCAAAAGCGGTGTTGAAACAGGCTATTAGTGAAGAGAATGAATAGGAAAATTAGACATTGTACACCTGCATCATTCACAAAATAATTTGCTTTGTAGAAATAAGAAATATGTGCATTATTGCAGACTACTGGTATGGTGTGCTCATCCACATAATCTGTGTTGGGTAGACCTTAAAGGATAGGTTTACATGATTTAAGTCTGTTTTTGAACAATACTAACATGTATATTGAAATAGTTAATGGTAGCTGTAATCGTCCATCCAGTTCATACTAGTTGTGAAGAGGTCTGCAAAATTCCTTCTTTGCATTTCACAGTCAGACTGTTTCTCTGCTGAGCTGCAATGGAAGGACATAGAGAGGCAGTTCCTGTACTTTCTTAGACTGTCACTTTGGAACATACGCACTTAATTTAACTGATTGGACAGATGAGGCCTCACATCAACATCGACTGAACTTTGAAATGTTTTCTTACACAGAACAGGGACTGTGGATTGTGTCATCCATCACTTTGGATTGAAACATGTTAGAAAGAGGTTTCTTCACATCCAGTATGGACAGACATCTGAATTAAAGCCATTGGTCACACCCATGTCCATGGTTAGCTGATGTTCTGGCCACCTACAGGCAGCACAGACCAAAATAAACATTTATTAGGTTCCATGTTTGTCTCCTGCTTCATGATAACTTGGTACATTTACTTTAGCTACCATTTATGTTTGAAAGTTGTTACACTTAGCTAGCTAGTTCAATGATAATTAATAGAGCAAGATTCCCAAAGGGTTTTACATTGAATCTGAATGTTGTCGGTGGTTGATGTTGGTTTCAGCAGGAGGAGCTAAATAGACTGATGTTAATGTGATTGTGATTAGTTCATGTATGGGGACATGAGAGGACTGCTTGCTTCAGACTTACGTGTTTGCAAGAAGTCTGATGCTATGTACATGTGAAAGCTGCAAGAAGAAAAGGCAACCTGTTGAATTCATAATCCAAACAAATAGGGGGAAGCACATTACCAGTGTGACCCCCGCTAATTGTAGCTGCTGTTTGCTTTAGTTTGTTATTCAGCTAGTGGTCCAGACTGGAAGCTTGGAGAGGTATTTGGAGAAGTGACAGGGTGGCTGACAGATAAGCATGCTTCCTATCTTCAGTTGATATCTCTGCAACATAATACACAGACATCTTTGACATAAAATCCAAACTTTTTTCTTCGTAATCGGTTAATAATTTTGATTGAGTTTCAAATGTTTTAAAATAAGTTGTGTACATATTTCCCCTTTAAATGTGTTATCGGTAAATGTAAACAAAGGTATATGCCCACCAGAAAATGCTGTGGGTGCCTTAAACCAGTAATGTTAGGACTAATATATAGTTAAGCAAGTAGCAAGTATTTCCAACAATCTTTTTGTTGGGTGTCACTGGGGTCAATTGCAGGTTTAAGTCTGGCTCTTTTAGTGACAATAGTATGCCATACAGACACTATCTGTGTCTCTGTGTAGAACTACGTGGCTGTCCTTCAGATGACCACAGAAATTGCTGACAGAGATGTTGGCTTAGCAATGAACTAAATCAGAGTGCAATATAGTATGACTTTGAGCGTAAAGGCAGGAGGCAGGCTCTGAGCACAGAAGGTGACCATACCCCTGGGTGCTGACGTAGACCTTTACTTCAGCAGAAGTCACAAGCTGCAATTTCCTGACATCTGCAAAATACCATCAATGTAAAATGATAAGCTGCCAGTCCACAATTTATACTTAAAATCAATTACCCTGAGATAGATGTTCGTGTTGCCTACAATATTGGCATTCTTTGGAAGGCAGCTCCAAAGCCTGGACATGTGGTCAGTTTTCATTGATTAGCACATTCTTATCAGTGGAGGAGATAACAGATTAAACAGACAGATACTGTTGATGGAGGTACCTGCAGCAAGGTGCATTAAACCACAACACTATTAAATGTTAGCTTGCAAACAGATTCAACACAAATGTGAAATACAACCCATAAACAGCTGCACGGAGAAAAATCTGCACACATGGTGGTGAGACAGACAGAGACAGATAGCTTCATTGTTCAGTTTATTCTTTTCCATTTTGAGTACCCCAATACACACCGTGGGAAGAATTGCGAATTCAGCACAAATCAAGTACTTTCATTGACTTTCACTGTTGTTGACCCAGGCACATTGATTACGAACTCATTACACTGACGACCAAAAAAACAGCCCAGAGGTACTCATTGGATTAAGCAATAAAAAGCTTTTGGACACTCAAGATGAATAGCAGATGAGGAGTGCAACAGCATGGCAGGATTGTGGACAAGTTTGCATGAAGGACACTTACAACTACACAATGCTGTGTCATATCTCGTCAGCGGGCTCATATTTTAAAAACATTGCTCTGAATGCAACCATCAATGTAACTTGGTCTTTTACAGTTAAACTTTCATAATGAATTTAATGGCTTGAAAACAGGGTGTTAAACATGTGTTAAATTGTCCATACTTTAAATTAAAGGTCCCATATCATGAAAAACACGTTTTCTCTGGTCTCTACACATATAAGCTGGTCCTCCCTGAGCCTGCCAACTCCCAGAATGATGAAAACAAGTGATTCCTGCATGGTCTCTGCAGCCCACCCACTGGTAACACGGTGCGCCTACAGGCTGTTCAGATTCTGCTCCTTTCATTATGTAACGACAGGAGTCATTATCATAGGCCGACCTCCTCTGCACGGTGATAGGAGATATCCAAGAGGGGGGCATCCATCCCCGAGGTGAAGTTTGGTGTGTCCAGCAGTGAGACAGCAGCATATCACAATATCGTCGCTCAAAGCTGGACACGCAAGTAGCTCTGTTGTTGGCTGTAAAAATCAACATCAATGCCTATATTCTGTCCCAGCTACAGAACAACGGAAGAGACAATGATTGCGTTCGTGTTAGCTTGTGTGTGTGTGCTAACCACTTCTCATCGGACTGCTTCAGTAACGAGGGTCAGTTTAAAGCTGGCTTTGCCTCGACACTGACCCTCGTAAAAGGGTCCGTCCCAACCATATCGGACCCAGCAACTGCACCCGAGCCACCAATAAGTGTCGCCGTGGTTTGATAGTATTTACAGTTGCCTACGAGTCTGGATAAGTCCACTGGAAATTGGCTAACTAGTTAGCTCTGCTTCGGTCAACTATGCAATGGCGTTTGAAGCAAGTTTGATGTTAATAATATTCCGATGGAGCTTGGTTGTCACAGTAAAAAGTCTGGAAACATGTGCAGACTGGAGACAGATACGATGCGAAGTGTCCAAGAATTTGGAGACTGTGTTGGAGACATATACAGCTTTCGCTAGCTGTTATCCATTAGCTACCTGGCAGTAACTGTAACAACACATACAAACAAACTAACATTATTCAGGCACACTAACCATTCTGAAACGTCTGGACGCAGCCACAGAGTCTGTACTTCTTCAGGAGCCTCTCCTTCTGGGTCCGATTCTGGGTCAAACTGGTTCGGTTGAACGAAAAAATCTCCACGAGCCATAGCAATACATCCACCATAAACATTAGCTCATGCTACTGCTAACGCAGGGGTAATCTCTCCCTGAGAGTGACTGTCAGGCAGGGCTCTCCAAGTAGGCGTTGACAGATGGAGCTCATTAGCATTTAAAGGTGCAGGCACAGAAACAGACTGCTCTGAATAGAGCTCTGTAGAGCGACTTTTAGACAGCTGGTTTAGACAGATTTTTTTCATCAGTGTGTCAGCCCAAGTAATAGGGTTCCTTTTTGCCAGGTGTGTGTTTTATTTGTCATAATTTCTTACCTTGTATTTAAACCACACATGTCCAAAATTCTTAGAACACAGTGTTTCCCCTATTTTTTTTATAGCAGCTGTGGTCTGAGTTGATAACCTTGCAACACCAGGGGGTCCGGGGGCATGCCCTTCCGGAAGAACATTTTGAAAAATGACCCTCACCTACTGGTGAGAATTTTGAAAAAAAAAAATCATTTTCAGAATTTCAGAATCAGAATCTAAGACATGAGACAGAATAGTGTAGAAGCTGACATTGCTGCTTGAAATATGTTAACCTCTTCAGCATTAGAGAACTTTTTTATTTTTCAGAAGTCAGTGGGCCACATGACATGGAAGATATTTAGAAAAATAATCATAATTTCTGCATATTAATATTCATATAAAATAGAGGAAGCACTAAAATACAGTAAAAATAGGTGTGTCTCATTCGTCCAATTTACTGATAAAATCTGCTGCTGGTTTGGAGTCACTGGATCACAAGACATGGAAGATATTGAAAAAAATGCAGTTATTTTGTATTAATATATTCATGCTAAGTAATTTAATGACGGTCCCTAAATCAGTCTCAGTGATTCAGTGTGAGGCTCTGGAGGTGAGCTGAGCGTCCTCCTGCTGCTCACACTGGGAGAACCTCAGTAAAGTCTCGGCTGGACCCGAGTGAATATCCACCGAATATCCAACCTGAGACTAACTTCACCCTGGTTCTATGAGTCGCCTGTTGCAGCCTTTGAATAGGATGACGAGGATTTCAGTCACTCAAATTAAACGGTGACTTTTAGAAATTATACAAATAGCAGTAATGACAATAATAATCGATTTCAAGAAAACTTAGAGTGCAGTGCTTTCTCTGTGTGCAACTTAAATTCGCCATTCGCCCGTGATATTAAAGCTACAAAAATCATGTCATCATCAAAATCAAATGTCATTATGTTTACCAATACCCGACCCTTGCCTTGCGCAACACTGATTATTTTCAGTCAGAATTTTCCTCCCCTTCCGCGTATTACTGTTTTCCACGATCCCTTCCTCTACAGATAACAATAATCCCCTGGATAACAACCAGTATGCTGAAAATGCCAAGTTACCCTAACCCTAACGGTACAAACCTAAACAGGCTAGCAGTTCTTACTGTGCCTTTTCTTTTGGGGGGGATTAGGCTGTGCAGGGGCATGCTCGCGGCAGCCGGGGCGAAGCACCACCCAAGACGCTTGTCTCAAAGAAATACAAACAGGCCAGAGGGTTCGTATCCCTATATCACAATGAGAATCTGTGCAGCCAGACCTTTCTTCTGCGCTGACACAACGCTATTTTAGATTTATGCAAACTGGAGCAGCAGGTCAGCTTAGCACAGCAGAAATACTTGGAACAAGGGAAATCAGATAGCCAGGCTCCGTCTATAAGAACAACAAAATCTACTTATGAGCACCTCTAAACCTTGCTTAACACGTTCCCAGCTGGCACCGGACGTCAATAGACGTGTAGTAGGTCTTTGGTTGGATTCAAGTCATGACGTCAGGTAACCAAAAACCAACGTCCATTTAACGTCAAGTGACGTTAATATTTCATTGTTTTTATGTTGTGGTGTTGGGCAACCAAAACCCAACTAACAAAACTTTGACGTTGAATAATTACCTTTTTGATGACTAAATTCTAACGCCTGGACATGAACATCTATCAACAACGTTAGTTTGACATAAGATATAGTCGTCTAATGACGTTGAAATTTGGTTGGTTTAAAGTTTGGGTGTTACATAACTGATATCCAACGTTGGACCAATGTCTGATGCCAACGTCATTTTGACATATGATTCTGACATTTATGGTGACCAAAAAACCAACGTCTGTTTAATGTCTACTTTCAACATCATTTGACATAGGAATATGGACGTCGAGTGACGTTAATATTTTGTTGTTTTTATGTTGTGGTTTTAGGTAATCAAAACCCAATGTCTGTCAGATGTCTTGTACTAACACAACTTTGACGTTGAATAATGACGTTTTTGATGACTGAATTCTAACGTCTGGACAACATCTATCCAAAACGTTGGACCAATGTCTGATGCCAACGTCATTTTGATATGTGATTCTGACATTTATGGTGACCAAAAACCAACATCCGTTTAATGTCTACTTTCAACATCATTTGACTTAAGAATATGGATGTCAAGTGACGTTAATATTTTGGGTTATGGTTAGGGTATGGGGACCAAAACCTAACGTCTTTTCAACACCATAATTTAAATGTTTACAGAACGTGATATTCTGACATCCTTTGACATAAAAATGTTGTCGCTTTTAAGTTGTGGCGATAAGTAACTAAAATCCAATGTCTTGCAAACACCAAAAACTAACATCAGTCTGGCATAGAAAACTTCAACTTTAAGGTCATAATGATAACATCGAACCAATGTAATATTCTAACATTGTTTATTTAATGCTATTTTGTTGGTTTTAAGTTAGGGTTAAGTAGCTAACTTATATAAAACGTCATAATAATGTTTGATGCCAATTTTGACATAATAACATTAATGGTGACCTTTTTCTAACATCTGGTTAAACGTGTAATATTAACAAGCACACAATTCTGACATTGAGATTTTGTTGGTTTTAAGTTGTGGTGATAAGTGGGCCTAATTAAAATCAAACCTCATCCACACGTCTTTCACTCTGATATTGAATGATGACCGAAACGCTAAAAGTCAAAATGTTAATCATTAATTGTTGGATGTTGATGTTGTAGATGTATTGTGCCAACATAATATCGACGCACATGATGTAATTTTATGTTGACCAAAGAAAGTCAGTGTCAGTAGCGGATCAGCGTCAGTAGTGGATCTGACCATGTATCTCTGGGGATGTGATTTAAGAGCTAAATATTTTCATAACCCTTGATGTTAAAATGTATTAACGTATAAGTTAACTTGGGATGATACATTTTAACATCAAGCAAGAGAATCTCTTTAAAGTGTATCTCCATCTACAGTTTACACTGTCCGCATGTTTTGCTTGACACAAACTGTGAACTACATTTCCTGTTCATAATCGACCAGTGTTGCCAGAATGAGTTTAGAAATAGAATTTTTCAGTCACATTCAAAATAAAATTATCCAACTAAAATACAGTCTGATAGCTCTGCTGTGTTTTGGTGATCACTATGTGTGGTATTGGGCCTATGCATTGCATCTTTACAAGCGGCTCCTTCAGTCCAACCTGCATATCACCATCCACAGAGCCCTGCGTGAGGAGATGAGCTTGTAAAACTGTGTGGACTGTCATGGAGATATTGTGGATCTCACTTCAACCCTGGTGCAGAGGTGATAGACTAGCTGTTATCGGATAGGATTAATTTGGACTGTTTTATTTAAAAAAATGTAAAAAATAAGCCTGGCAGCAGCAGCTAGCTACCACCAGGCCAAGCTCATGTTCCAGTAGCAGCCAGCTACCAGGCCAAACTCAGGCTCCAGCAGCAGCCAGCTTCCATCAGGCCAGGCCGAGGCTGCAGTGCTAGTACAGGAATTCGGGATGCCTCTGGCATGAACTCTTGGTGTTGATTGATGCTTGATGATTTGCCTTCTTGATGAACAATCACATGATTCTAAACACATCACTGTTTGATCCATTTGATTTGAATCAAATGGATGGATGTTTTCTAGTACAGCTGTAACCATTATTGAATTACAATATTATTTTCTGTTTATGTATTTTTCATCACAGTAATTTCCATGACATTCACAAAATATTGCTCTAGGCCACCATGAATTGGGGCGCTTTTCTACTCAAATATCACATACTTTCAGATAAGTAGCAGCCGTGTGGCCGCACTATGGGATAGTCACCATGAAGAAACCTATACAATCCTTCATGTAACGCAACAACCCAGAAAGATGTTGTCAATAAATTGCTCAGTTCTGTCATCCTACTTGTGGTGATGATGGAGAAGTGGTTAACTGCTGTGTTCAGTGTTATCTGTACTAAATTTATTTCATTCATTGTGAATAATGTTGCAATAAGAAAATGCATCATCTTATGTGTCTTTATGCATATTGGTTAAATGTAGTCAGCAAAAAAAAATTTAATTGTATTGTATCGTTATTGGGCAAGCCTTTCTATAATGTGCCAGATAGACAAGTTCAAATTTATTTAATGGTGACATTACAGGGAAAACGGAACGTGAGCATTTACACTAAGACAACATTGAGGCTATTAATCAGACGAAGAAGGCAAACACCGCAAGCTCAGCCAAGTAGAGAGGGAGGGGGATGTGCAGTGCTAGCATCCGGGACAGCTAGCGGGGCCAGCAGCCCTCGTCAGTGAGTTTCGCTTTCGCTGCACAGAGCTTCACGGAGCTCTTCTTCTTTTCTTAACCTTAAGGTCCCATCAGGGACATTTTTGTCTTTTTGGGCAACATTTTCATCTTCTGTTGGCCACCATTTTGTCTGTGTTGGTGACAGTGAAACAACTTTAAAATATTTTTCATTTTTACAGTTTGCCAGCAAATAGTGCTATTGTTCAAATCTAAACCTAATCTAAATCCAAGCCTCACCAGCTTCCATGGTGCTTGTTAGGGTCCGGGCAGCTAAGCTGCCAAGGACCCTATTGTATTTGTAGGAATTCTTTCTTTCTTTCTTTCTTTCTTTCTTCCAAGGAAGTCATACTTCCCATGGGCGAAAACTCACCAAACTTTACAAAAATGTCCGGCCCCATGCCAGATTTACTTAATTCCAAGGACATGTCAATATTCCTCCTGGGGGGGGGGCACAATTAGCGTTTAAATTTAAAAACTTTAAAAATACCTACAAAATCAACAGTACATGCTACAGTTTCGAAACTTTCACCAAACTGTAGCCCCAATACTGCTGAAACGTTAGTCCACTCAAACTCATTACAAATTATGAAGTTCATCACTCAGTTTTTTTCAAAACCTGTAAAACTTATAAAACCTATCTCCTCCCACAATTTTTGCTCAATTGTCACCAAACTTGCTAGAGAGCATCTTCAGACCGTCCTCCACAAAACTTGTTTCTCGGATTTTTGATTTATCAAAAATTAAGCCTACAGTGCATCAAAATGTTTGACTGTAAACAGTACTGTAAACATATACTATCAAATTCTTGCTAAATACATTTTCAATCTTCCTGAAATTTTTTTTGAATATTTTGGAGTCATGGTTGATGAAGTTTGGCAAATATCAGAATTTTATCTCAAAAACTGAATTTTTGAGAACATTTTGAATTCTGCTCTCAAGGGAACAACTGGAGTCAATGTAAGAGTGGCATTTTTAAACATCAAATGTTCTTTTATGAAGCAAAACACTTTCACCATCACCAACATTTCCATGCTGTAAAGATACAATTTATGTATTATTAGATTTTTGTTCAGGTAACAGAATTTCTGACATTTTGACCATTTTTGAAATCTGCCTTGGCAACAGCTGCTTGGACAGTGACTCCCTGAGTCCAGAACTGAAGCTACACAGCAGGTTTCACTACCAGCCAATTAGCTCAGTGAGTTAGGAGCTGGTTCTTGGAGTCAGAGGTTGTTGGTTCGAGACCTGGCAAGGATCATGATAAAGACGATGATGATGATGACAGATCAAACTGTCAGATGTCTTCAACATAAAACACAAGACAATTGTGATGGTGGCATCACAGCAAGCCTCTAAATCAGTGTTTTTCAACCTGTTCCTCAGGGTACACTGCCCTGCATGTTTAATATGTTTCCTGCTCCAACGCACCTAGTTAAAAAGATTGCCTCCTCGTCAGGCTTCTGCAGAGCTTGATGATTGGCCGATAATTTAAATCAGGTGTGTTGGAGCAGGAAACATCTAAAACATGCAGGACAGTGTTCCCCAAGGAACAGGGTTGAAAAACACTGCTCTAAATGAAATAAAAACAAATAGCTTGGACCGGACCATGGGTGAAAGCTAACCAAAATTTGCATAAAGGTCCAGTCTCATGCCAGATTACCTCATCTGTAAACCCAAGCCAATAGACCTGATGATGGCGCTACAGCAAGCATCTAAAGTTCAAAACATTGAAAATTCATAAGAAATCAACCTGCTAGAACTTCACACTTTCATCAAACCGTAGCCCCAATACTAAAGAAACTTTTGTACATTTAAACCTATTCAAAATTATGAAGGCCATCACTCTATTTTTTTTTTTCAAACTGTAAAACTTGTGTGTAAAACATGTTTGACTGTGATCACTACTGTAACCTGCAAATTGATAAATAAATCTTCAATGTTCATGAAAAAATTTCAACATTATTTAGAGTCATGGTAAATGATGTTTGACAAATATCAGAATTTTACCTAAAAAACTGAATTTTTGAGAACATTTTGAATTCTGCTCTAATGTGAATAATTGCAGTCAATGCAAGCAGCATCTTTAAAGATCAGTTATTCACTTATGGAGCAAATTAATCATTTTTAAAAACAAATTACCAACATCTCCATGCTGCAATATGTGTAATTTCAGATTTTTGTCTTGATAACTGAATTTTTTAAAGTGGTTTCAAATCTGCCTGCACAACAGTGAATGGCTTACTCAATTTGTGAAGCCACTGCTGTATTGCCACTTGCCAATTAGCTCAGAGCGATAGATGACATCTTTGGTTCCAGAAGTTGTGAGTTCAAGCCTCAAGTGGTCCAAAATGAACATTGTTGTCAACTGTCTTGTCTTCCTATTCTCCTGTTTGTTTCTCAGAATTGCCTAAATTTGCCAAAAATAGCCCGGACCCGACCCATCACTGCGCAGCAGCTATAATTTTCTTTACTTTTTTCGTGTTTTTGCTGCTCGTTCATTTCACTGTTTTCTGTCAGACTGAAGTTGTCATCAACGTGATGACCTCTCTGGATGTGGTGTGAATGGCCACGCAGCTCTCCAGCTGGAGATCAGACGTGGGTTTTTGGCCATTGGAAAGGAGCCTTATGCCGATTGTAAGTGGGTCAACCTGCGTTTAAAAAAACCTGCGTTAACCCGCTAATTTTAGTGGGAAAGCGGCTTAAGTTTTATATAAGTTATGATGTTTTTAATTTAAGTAATAAAAGACAGCTTCCTCACTGAATGTCCGCTAATAAAAAAAGAGGGGGAAAAAAGCCCTGAAATAACTATAAAACACAATTGTCTCTGATCAGACAGACAGCTGACTGAACTAATACAACAGATAAATTAAGCCTGGCTGTTAGCCTGGTCGGGAAGTGGCTAGTTGCACAGAATAAATCTCATATAGTGCCTCCACTTCATAAGTCATCGAGTCCTGTTTAATCCGCTATCTTGGTTTTGTGCAACAGCCACAGAAGAAGGGATGTTTGTGTTTTGAGTCCATACAGTGATGTGTAACCCGACTAATAAGATGGCACGCAACTTTTATTTTGAAGCTGTTACACTTCACACTATCAGGGCAGACTACAACTACCAAGGGAAGAGTGATGTGCCATGACTTTAGAAAAAAAAAACATAAATACACACAAGCGACTCGCAAAGCTGTGCCTTGGTAATATTTTAATCTTTTCTCGATGCATTAGGATTCCAGAGAAAAGTGATGGAGATGTTGGTGGAAATGAGAGAGGACATACACTCATTGAAGAGTGGATCAAATGCTGAAAGAGGGGAAAGCGCAGCAATATCAAAGGCATCAACTGTTGAGGCCCTAGACCTCCTGGATAATGGACAGGACTCCCTGGAGGAAAAGCAGAAACTGGTAATGGAAATTTTCTCTAATATGCAGTATTTTGTCGTGTGACATCGCAGAAATCAAGGTTTTCATTAGCTGAAAGTTTGAAACTTTGGGCTGGTGGTATGTGTAGTTATCAGGTAGAATAAAACAGCAACATTAACTGCCCAAATCTCTGAATGGAAATTTTGTCAAATAATACATGGCATTGGCAAAAGCAGAATACCTTTCAGTCAGCGTTGACCTGAACCACATCCACAGCTTCAACTTCTGCAGATGTGGTTGTTCGCGCACGTTAAGGCCTGGAGCGCACCGAAAAAATGCTTTATCCTAGGGCTGGGCAGTATGACCTAAAATTCATTTCACAGTATAAATCGAATCCCTTCTCAGTAACGGTTTATATCGCAGTATAAACCTAAGTGTAAAAATTATAATGGACGTGTTTCTGAATGGGTTTTGTAGACCCTTATAGCAAAGCTAAATTGATTTAGAAAAAAAAAAAAGCAACAATGTAGAGCATTTATTGTGCAGGAAGCAGATCTCAAAACTCAAAATTAAAACGTCAAAGAGACGTTGGCCTCCAACATTGAATAGACATTCAATGTTGGAGGCCAGACATCAATTAGACATCAATTAGACAATTAGACATCAAAGAGACGTTGGCCTCCAACAATGTTGGAGGCCAACGTCTCTTTGATGTCTAATTGATGTCTGGTGCCAGCTGGGTTATATCCCTTCTTTTTAATCTGAATTCATTATATTAATCCCAACAACAACTCATTGTGTTACATGGGTTATACGAATGGGTTTACGATTAAATGCCTGAGATACGGCCTGTGGTTAACGCAAGCTTAAGTGATTTTCACATTTTGTTTTAAAACATTAAATAATTAAGTAATTATCCCACATTTTAAATTGAAAGGTTTTTACGTGTCTTAGTAAAGGCAGTTGCTAACATGTAGCTACATGACACTCCAGAGAGATTATCAGGGAGAACACAGACCCTCATCTACTCACTAATCCGTCTTAACTACAGACTTTGGTTACTAACTATTCTTACTTAACAACTCATGGATTGATCAATTTTAATTGTCTATAGTATAGTGTGATGAGATGCTTAGTGGTGGTGACACTTAAAGAGCAACTAAACCCCTCAGTTTTTTGGATGACATGCTCTAAGCTGGAAATTTAAAAAATGCCTTGATTATGGGTGGGGCTCCAGGAGTACTCTCCGATTCCCCCCTCCCCCCTAACTGTCACCACACTCACACGCGCAGAAAAAAAAACGTTTTTTTATTTTATTTTATTTTTTTTATAGGAGGGGGCGGAGCTAACCATGGTGTACCGTGACAAAAGCTGTCTCCAAAACGTCATCTGCCTCCATCTCAGCCAATAGGAAAATTTGATTGTAATAACCGGGTTTCAACCCATAGAGGGCAGTCACACTTACATTTTTACTACAAAATACGCCAAATTGAAATACTTCGACTAAAATGTCAAGAGTTGGACCAGAATCACTCAGCAACACTACTTCATACCCAAATACATTGGTTTTCAGCAGAAAAAAGTGGTTTGGGGGTTTAGTTGCTCTTTAAGTCATGCAGCCGTAATGTACTTTTGTCTGTTTGTTTAGCCTATAGCCTGCCGTTAGGTTGTTACTAACCACAGTTTTATTTAAGTTCATAAATCATAAAAGAGGTGGTCAGCTGTCAAGAGTATTGTTTTTCTGCAATAAACCACAATGAAACCAAACCAAAATGAAAAATATCCAAATAAATGTCATCCCTGCAGCAATCTATTAAGCTTAAATTTAAGATAACCAGCTGTTTGTTCCAGCTACATTTGTAGCATACAGACATGAGAATGGTATCTATCTTTTCATTTACCCTTTAAAGAAATGCAGATTTTCCAAAATGTTGAACTAATGCCTGAAGCTGCAAACATATTTGTCACATTTTATAACTTTAACGCGTTAATTACGATTAATTAATTACACAAAAATTAACGCGTACAAAAAATTAACGCGTACAAAAAATTAACGCATTTTAATCGCACTAATTTTTGCACCGCGGAACGTTTCTCACTGGATGAGTTTCAGGGGTACCGATTATACTGGAGCACCAACTAACGTTCATGCTAGAGTCCCACAGAGAGACTCTAGTTCATGCATAGCATTCATGACTTCAGACAACAACAATGAACGAAGAAGCAGATGAGACCGCTTTGGTTGGCCCCGTGGATGGGAAATTTTGTTTTAAAAAGCGGACGGATGGCAGCCTAGACAAGAGCACCGTAGTGTGCAAATTATGCAAGAAGGAGTTCGCGTGTCACCGCAGCATATCAAGCCTCAGATATTACCTAAATGCTAAGCATATAACAGCTAGCGTTAGTGTGGGAGCTAGCGTGGACGTCAGCCCGACTCCGAGTACAAGGACCCAAAACAAAGTGTTATAGTTTACAGAAGGTCTACCTACCTACAGGCTACCTGAATCTCTGAAATGTATTCCTAAATATGCTATTGCTACACTTTATGGCAAAAATTTCACTGGTCTGTTGGTCTTGGAAGAGAAAAAAAACAATCTTTTGTTGCTTAAGCTTATGTATTCAGTCATTATTCAATGGTATACTAAAATCCATGTGAAAAAAACTGCTTCTCACTGTTGTCAGGTCAAATATTTATATGCGATTAAAATGCGATTAATTTCGATTAATTAATTACAAAGCCTCTGATTAATTTGATTAATTTTTTTTTTAATCGAGTCCCGGCCCTATGTATAACTTATCAGGAGTTGCAGGTTTTAATACATCATCCTGGTACTCCTATACTTTCTGGAGGGAGCTCAGTTATTGCTCTGTCTGCTATTTATGTGTTTCTGCTTCTGATAGAACTTGGAGAATTTATTGAAGATGTTAGTAATGGGCAGAGCCACAATCAGTAGCCCACAGATGATGCACAGTGTACCTATCATCTTCCCAGCAAGGGTAACAGGAAATGTGTCTCCATAGCCCACGGTAGTCATGCTAATGGTGGCCCACCACCAGCCTATGGGGATATTCTGCAACTCCGACTCCTGACATTCTTTCTCTACACAGTAAATGAGAGCAGAAAACATGAAAATGCCCACAGACAAGAAAAGCACCAGCTGCCCTACTTCACGGGAGCTGTGTTGCAGTGTAGCAGCAAGAGAGCGAAGACCTGCTGAGTGGCGAGCAAGTTTTAGGATGCGAAATACTCGCATCAACCTCAAGATCTGCACCACTTTGCCAACATTCTCCAGGTCTGTGTTCTCCCCTTCATCCATTATATCACAGGCTATTGTGACATAGAAGGGCATGACTGACAGTACATCAATAACGTTGAGAGGGCTGTACATGAACTTCCTGGCTGATGGTGCAACAGCCAAACGAAGAATGAATTCTGCAGAGAAGAACAGAACACAGAAGCTCTCACAGAGAGTCAGCACTGGGTTTTCAATTTCCTTCTCATTGAGATCCACTTGATGGAGGTCTTGCATGCTGTGGATGCACATGGCAACAATAGAGATGATGACAACACTTATGGATGCTACAGCCATCACTTTGGCTGAAGTGGAGTAACCAGGATTCTCAAGTCGGATCCAAATATTCCTGCGGACATCGGCACACCAGGAACCTTCAAACATTTCTATGTTGTCTTCCGAAGCTGACAGCTCCTCAACAGATGAGGCAGAGCTGTGGAGTTGTAGTTCATCACTCCTCTGATCCCAGCTCTTATGCTCAGCGAGTGCCGTCAGTTCATAGTATTTGTTACTACAGCAAAGGTCCAGGTGGCGCTCCTTGATGCCCCAATACTCAATCTCTTGAACAAATGAGACAACACACAACCCATCCACTAGGTGGATTTTGCCTGTGAGGTAAAAGTTGAGAACATAGCAGAAAAAACGTGGATTTCGGTCAAAGTAGTACTCCATTTCAGAGGGACTGAAATCATCGCAGAGCTCCAGGATTGCCTCTTTGGAGCTACAACACACAAGGCGACCCAGGCGTGTCTGTGGGAATCGTTTCAAAACTTGGTGCTCCATTCGTTGTTTGAAACCACCAACATTAATATTGATAAAGCACTCATCAGGGTTGTGCCGGTGAAGGATCTGTCCATACACCATGATGGAGCAGCTGCTAGGTGCTGTTCAGTTGTCTTTGGGGAAAATCTCTTCTTCGCCTGCACACAAAGACACCAAAATTAATACACTTCATCACATGTCATGTGATCATTCATAACATCAGAGCTGTCCAAGTATCATGTTGCATCTTGGTTTCTGTGACATTATATAGTTGAATGGATAAATGACAGCATCTCAGGTAAGATTTATTTCCTATCTAAAGATAAAAATTGTCAAAAGTATAGATACTTTCATACTTTTATGATACCACGTTAAAAACAATATTCAATATCAAAAAGTAGTGAAAAAAACAAAAACTGAAATATCATTATAACTTAGTTTTCTATACTGTTTTTCTTTTGGTTATTGAAACACTGATTGTGTATTTTCTACTACAGTATATTGAAGTTTAAAATTGTGACAACATTATTAAATACAAATGTTTCAGTGAAGCACTGAAAATATATGGTTATGTTTCTATTTGTGTCACAATGTGTTTTAGTGCCATGACAGCAGTGATGGAAAATGTACTCAAAGGTACTCACCCATATGGGCAGTGCTTTTGTTAAGGTCTTAAAATATTTCGTATTACGTAATGAAGTATATTTTGATTGTACAAAGTGGTGGATATAGAATAATGAAGTCATTGGCATTACTCGCTATCACTATACAATTTTGTTTGCCACTAGGCACATGGTCTCCTGGAAAAAAGAGGGTGAACTGCTGTTTTATTTCTATTATAGACTAAATGATTGAATAAACTCATATGTGTTCTTGTGTTGTTTTTGAGAAATGATCCAGTTGTCTTTTCACCAGTGGTGCTAACAATAATACCACTTGGGGAGACTAGGGGGAGAGTTGTCTGTTGCTACTTTAAGTGTCAAAAGTAGGTAAGTAAGTAAAAGTACATTTTACATACAAGCTATTTACCTGTATTGGATCCAATATTCAATTTGTTTATAAAAGTCGGCTTAATAAAATAAAATAGCCTACCACAAAAATACAGAGAATACAAAGTACAAAATAACTGAAGTTATTAAAGTTAATTTTGTGAAATAAAAAGCACAATATTTGCCTCCAAAGTGGACTGGAAGTAAGTTGCAAAATATGTAAATACTCCATATAGGACAATTACCTTAAACAATTCCTGTGAGGCTAGTTAAATATACTTAGTTACATTACATCACTGTGACAGTACTCTACCAGTATGCACTTGAATGCAATGAACTTTGTGACACATTTTCAATTAGACGTGTAAAACTACATCAGAAACGTACCAAGCGGCTCATTAAACTGCAACTATTATCTTTCAATGGCCTGAGCACATGAAACTACTGTCGATGATACGAGTGCTCCTTTCATGCCTTTATAAAATATATTTTGATACATAGTGTGCCAACATTTACATGCAACCACTGACTTTGTATCCGTCAACTGTCATCAGCAGGCTGCCTGCTGTCACTTGCGCCGTGTCAGCTCTAAAACGGAGTCGCTCTTTTACTTACAGTGCGTATTGTGTTACGCACGGCCATATACCGTTTCAAGATGCAGTGAAATGGCAAACCGGGGTCAGATTTGACACGAATCTGCGGCAAATAAAGTTGTCAGTGTTTACAGGACGGACATGCACCGATGTGGTGGCATAACAAGTAGAGATCCAAAGTGAAGTTAACTGACTTTGTGCGACAATTACAAGGACGATCCTGACTCGCAGCAATTTATCAGAAAATCGTGCTCAACATGAAAATGTCAACGGTCACCACCAGAGAGGTATGTTTTCAGTTGAAGTATCTCTATATAAACTGAGAAACTGGAAGAAACGGTAAGAGCAGCGTACCTGTGTACCATGTGTTGTCCCGGCGACGCGGACGTCTTGTTGCTGTTATGGATGCAGTCAGTCAGTCAGTTTTACGCAGCGCGGCTGTGAGTCCAGCGAGGGGCGGCTGCTAACGGACAGGTGATCACACAGCTGGCAAATTTCCGAGATAGTATTTCACAGGCGATTTACACTATATATAGTGTACAGTATATACAGTCTATAGAGGGAAAATGCAAATAAAGTAGAAATTAGGCGGTTGTTAACATTATTCTATTAAGCTACTTTATGTCTTGTTTGCTGTAATCTTATCAGTGGATGCTGGAAAATGACCAGAATAAAGCAGAGGGGGATAGAGGCATGAACAGTACTTAATAAAGACATGGTAATTTCACATGTGAGTTTGGTACAGATGACAGATTTGATGACCTAGCAAGTAGAGGTAGGTAAGTATTTGAGTTCCTTAGAAATCTGGTGAGGATGAAGGTACAATATGGCGAGGGATGGCAGTGTCACGCTGTGTTTTGTGACATGAGCATTTTAAACATGTTAAAATTGCTAGGGGGGGACACACCAAGTAGTAGTATAAGCCTTTGTGGGCCCAACAGTGGTTAAAGGGTAACTCCTGCATACAAGCTGCAAGTCATCAGAGAAAATGCTCAGTGTTGTCACTTTGTGGCTAATTAGCATTTTAGCCATTCACCAGATTACATGCAGCCACAAAAAGCTTAATTCTACCTTTTTCACATATGCAGCAGTATTCCCTAAGACCTGTCAACACATCAATTAAAAAACATAAAGCAGAATTAATTAAGTAATGACTCAAAACCCCAATGTGATGCTCTGAAATAAAAAATAATGCTCATAAACAGCAACACTGTCAGATAAAAAAAATCATTACAGCCCAGTGAAACGTAAATGTACGTATTAATTAAGCTTAATCAAGCCGCAGTAGCATACCAAAGGACTCTGTAGTACAATGATTAGCAACATGATCTCTTATAGCAATGCACACCAAGTAACAGAAAATGCCCCTCATATAGCCTATGCTAATCAGTCAGTTAAACCAAGTTCAAAATAACTTATACACAATGATGCTGCAGCCACGGATGCCATTTATTGATTCTGGGTGGCAGAAGTCTGTATCAGAGGCAGGTTAGTTTTGTGTGAATTGTTCACATTGCAACCGATGTTTATGGTCAAAATTTCTAAAACCACTTGATATCAGGCAAAAAAACTGTCTTGACACTTGAATGCAAAAGGCCACAGAAGTGCACTGTGGAAAATTCTGCCCTATATTGTATCAACAATTTACATTTACATTTTAGGGCATTTAAGAAACACTTTTGTCCAAAGCGACTTAAAAGTAATTCATACATACATTCAAACGCTGATGGTGGTGGCTGCCATGCAAGGTGCCGACCTGCACATTAGGAGCAGTTTGGGGTTTAGTATCGTTGCCCAAGGACACTTCGACATGCAGACCAGGGGAATTGAACCAGCGACCTTCCTATAACAAGACGCTGGCCCTACCCCTGAGCCACAGCCAATTAAAACCACAACAGAAGAAAATTCCTCTTTGAACTGTTACATCATTATCTACCAAACTGACCCTTGGAGAACTCAAAGCATACCCCTCTATAACAGGTTAATCTAGTTGGAGGTACTGAAGAGTTCCAGCACTTGGGATGCAACTAACGATTATTCTTATTACTGATCTACCAATTACTTTCCCAATTAATTGTCTAGTCTGCTTCCAACCAGCAGTCCAAAACCAAAAGACTCTTCATACATGTTCCCCATGTCACCTTGTCTTGGACCTAATTTCACCAATAAAAAAAACAAAAAAATACAAACACAAAAGACTCTTCATTTACAATCATAAATGACAAATAAAAGCAGCAAATCCTCCTATTTAAGAAGTTGGTAACTGCAAATGACTGAGTATTTTGATTAACTGTCAAAATAGATGGCAATTAATTTTCTTTTGATTAAATAATTGATTAATAGAATAATACTTGCAGCTCCATCCAACAAGGTAATTATTTCTTGAGCACTACTTAATGTGGTTAATTGATTGCTGGTTTGCAACTGGACTTGCTGGTGGGAATGGTTTTAAAGCCATTGATCCTTTGTGTAACAGTATGTTCCACATCATGCACAGTATTCAAGAAGGGAGCAGGAAATATAGAGGCACAAAAACAAAATCAAAATACATTTTAAACTGTTTTACTGATGTGACTGTTTATTTACTGTTTACTTCCATATAAAAATAGATAACAAAGCAGCTGTGTTCCTTCATGAATTTTACAATATTTAAGGTAAAAGAAAAATAACTAAAATATCAAAGACATATAAAGAAAAGCTCACTGAACATATATGTTGCTATGTTTTCTCTGTTGACACCTCTTATAATAGTTTCAGTTCAGATGTTTTTGTTAGCATATTCATAACTGCCTTTTTGACTTTTAACCACAAAAGAACCTTAAACATCAAGTTGGAACTAAGTGCAGCTATTGTTACAAGTAAATCAATTTGTTCACAAAATAAATGCATGTGGGCAAGTATTTAACAATTAATTTATGTGAAAAATTAAAATAAAATGTGGTGTGTTTTCCATCCAAAGGTGTTCTTATGAGACTGGGCTTCACACTACAGGACTGTGACACAGCGGGCAGCAGCTGTATTTGCGGATCTCATGCTCTAGAGCGCAGTGTTTACACACACTGCACATCCAGAACTGGTACTCCTGGATTGCTAGACCCGTCACAATGCACGTGGGTAATTTTCCGTCTGCCCTAAAAGGGGAAAATTTAAATAAGTTGAAAACTTCAGTAGAAAGGTAAAAAAAACAAAAAAAAACAAGGAGTTTTTAGAGATTGGCCTGTTGGTCAAATTTCCGTTTCAGTGATGAAAGCATACACCACATAATTATTTTATAAGTAAGCTTGAGAACAAGGATTCTTTATAGAGAATATTTCACAGGCCGTGTACACTATATCAGTGTACAGTATATACAGTCTATAAATAAAATATAAATTAGGCGGTTGCTCACTACATCTACATGAAACTGTCTTGCAACGGCCACTGCTGGTACATATTTTAATACTAATAATTTAAAAACATTCACCTCTCTGATGTCAAGTCCGGCTCCAGCATGTGGTTGTCCTTCGGGGTGTGCTTCGTGAAGATCTCCAGGGCCAGATCCTCGTAAAGCTGCTGCTGTTCACTGTCTAGACTTTCCAAGGACTCCAGCTTGATGAAGGCCTGTGAGCATGTGCCAAAGGCTTGATTGGCTGCAGCGCAGATGGCAAGCAGAGAGTAGATCTCCACCACTGGGATAATATCTTCATACTCACGCAGGTGAAGGGCTTTACAAATGGAAAGGAATAGTGAATAGTTAGACTGATTTCACTCTGTCTGGTTGTGTCTATTATAAGAAAATCACTTGAATTATTTAAGTGACAGTACATGAAAGTGTAAAATGACAAAGATAAATGTCGCCTTACATGAAAGATTAAACCTGTTTTGCATGGATCATGTTTTGCATATTGTCGCTGTCCAGTCAAAACATGTACCTTCAACATTTTGTGTTGTTGAATTGAAGGAATGCCTCTTTTTTGTCAACTAGTCCAATGCCCGTAGGAAATATGTATTCCTATAGAAAAGTGGGAGGTTAAGTAGCTTTTTCATGGATGGCCAAATGAGACTGTGTTTGAAGGTGGAACGTCAGGGATATTTAGGTTTGTTGTGAAATCCGATATTCCAGGGTATAATTCGCCGTTTTTGACTATTTTTGATTTTGCCATTATATTTCACCTTAAAACTATTTACTTGGTGTTATTATTTTCAGCACAACCTCACTGTACAGGTATTTTTTTATTTTGACATACTGAACACAATGGACCTAAAATCACAAAAAAAAACAACATAAAATCTGAGTGGAAAAAGTGAGATTATTTTACTGTGAAAACCACAAATATGTTTAACAAACCATTTTTTATTACTTATAATGCAAAAATAAATTGTTTGCTAAATATATACATTTGAAAAATGTACAAAGTTATATGTAACTATTTACATTTAAATTCAGGCAATGCTCAGGTCTGCCTGAGCTCCTTCCAGCTGAATGAAGAGCTGTTCTGCCTGCTCCACATTCAGCAGTCTACTCATTGTTTTGACTCATTAAACAAAAAAACGACTCCACTACACACTAAACCAAACACTACATAACACACTAACTATACACTCCAAACACGCTAAATGTCACAAATCTCTCAACTCTCAATATCGCTGTCTCTACACCAACCGTCGTTGCCTGTCATTCATCCGCCTCCGTCCCTCCCACAACTTCTCCCGTTCCTCTACAACCAAACTTGCTGCTTGGACACTTTCGTGACAAAAGTTTGACCGTTTTGACCGTTTCTTCCTGCTCCAGACACAAAGCAAACGTGACGGCAATGTTCGCGAAAAAGTGTGGCGGACTTTATTTACCCTAAGTTCGGTTTTGGACGTGCTGGTGCGTCGACTCGGGAGGTGGGCCGTGGGGGTGGGCTAGCAGCTAGCTACACACGAACATCCACAGATTCCGATTCCACTTTGTTGTCCTGGCATCTGGATCTCCTCAGACCCGAACAGACTCGATCCGGACTCGTTTAGTCTCATTAATCCACAACAGTCAGATGCACAGAACAGGGACCGAACCGCCGGCAAAATCCTGGTCCAGCTCGCGCCGCTGCAGGTATAAATCCGCTTGTTTCTTAATAATATAAGGTGTGTCGTGGGCTTGAGCTCTGCAGTGATTGGCTCTGGTGCGCACGTGGCTCCGGTGGCTCCGGTTGCTCTGGTGGCTCTGGTGGCTCCGGTGGACAATGCTCGCGGACTTTGTAAAGCATTTATGAAATAATTTATTAATGGTATCATTGCAGTCCAAACAAATCCGACGTCGTACACCCTTGAACCAAGCAGCAGCCATGTTGAAACTCTCAGGTCAGTCTGATCCTGATTCGCAGAGATATTTGAGGAACACACACACACACACACACACACACACACAGCTTCCTTGCTTTTATAGAGAGGAGAGAGATGAGTTGAGGACAATTCTCCTCTTTGTAAGCAAACAAACAATTTAGAAAGTCATTGAATCAATTGAAAAATGCATTGCCACAAAGCTGATAAAACATGGCTGTTTGTATTTGCTTTCTCTTTCTTTTTCTTATTTTGGAGATAAGTGGTTATGAATGGACAGCGATGATGTGCAGCTCAGCCGCAAGTCAACCTTCATCACAAGTACGCAGGAACATGGCTTTAGTTAGAAATATGTTTTCGTTTGCTGTGTTTGGGCAACGTTGTATGACCTAATTTCTCTCCCAAGGGGCACAATAAATAGTTACAGTTACGGTTACAGACTGTCTCTCCACCTCCTTATATTTGTATTTTGGGTGTAATTCATTTGCTCTAAAAGTGATAAACCACACCATAAACGAAGACATAAAGGAATTTAACAGATAACTTAAAAAAAAATAATTCTATAGATGTTGTGATAATATTGTTACCATGAATATGTTCATCCAAGGAAATCCTGTAGTGAAAATTCGATATCATAACACCTTAACTGTCCTCCATGTCGCACTCGGAGATCGATACTTCTGCGGCTAGCGGAACAAGCAACTGCTAACATGAGTTGTTCAAAAGTGTTATTTTTAGTAAACTCTGTGTACACAAACAATGTTCTCAATGCTCGTTTTCATGTGTAGAGACCCTGGGCATGTTGTGTCGAGCCTTCTTAGTGTTTTAAAAATAGCGATTTTGATGCTATCTCTCTATAAAAGCAAGGAATCTCTGTCTGTCTGTCTGTCTGTCTGTCTGTGTGTGTCTGTGTGTGTGTGTGTGTGTGTGTGTGTGTGTGTGTGTGTGTGTGTGTGTGTGTGTGTGAAATATCTCTGCGGATCAGACTGACCTGAGAGTTTCAACATGGCTGCTGCTTGGTTCAATGGTGTGCCATGCGGATTTGTTTGGATTACAATGATACCGTTAATGAATTATTTCATAAATGCTTTATACATTCTGGAGCATAGTCTATCTGAGCCCCTACAGTGACATGCCATTAGAGCCAGTCACTGCAGAGCTCAGGACTACGACACACATTAAGAAACAAGCAGATGTATACCTGCGGCAGCGCGAGCTGGACCAGGAGCTAGACGGCGGTTCGGTCCCGTTCTGTTCTGTGCATCTAAACTAACTGGTGTGGATTAATGAGAGCAAACGAGACCGAACCGAGTCTGTTCGGGTTTGAGGAGAGCGGATTTATACCTGCAGCGGCGCGAGCTGGGCCGGGAGTTAACCGGCGGTTCGGTCCCGTTCTGTTCTGTGCATGATCTAAACTGACTGTTGTGGATTAATGAGACTAAACAAGACCGGGCCGGTCTGTTCGGGTCTGAGGAGATGCGGAGACGTGCGGAAAAACAAAGTGGAATCAGAATCTGTGGATTTTCGTGTGTAGCTAGCTGCTAGCCGCTAGCCGCTAACCAACCTACACGGCCCAACTCCTGAGTCGATGGACCGGACGCACCGATCTGTCCAAAACCGGACTTGGGGTAAATAATGTCCGCCACGCTTTTTCGTGAACATTGCCGTCACATTTGCTTTGTGTGTAGTGCAGAAGAAACGGTAAAAATGGGCTTTTGTCACGAAAGTGTTCAAGAAGCAAGTTTGGTTGTAGAGGAACAGGAAGTTGTGGGAGGGACGTCGGCAGATGATCGACGGCCGGTGTACTGACAGCGATATTGACATTTAGTGTGCTTGGAGTGTATAGTAGTGTGTTATGTAGTGTTTGGTGTCGTGTGTTTAGTGTGTAGTGGAGTCGTTTTTTTTGTTTAATGAGTCAAAACAGTAGAAGCTGAATTTGGAGCAGGCAGTGCAGCTCTTCATTCAGCTGGAAGGAGCTCAGGCAGACCTGAGCATCACCTGCATTTAAATGTAAATAGTTAAACAGAACTTTGTACATTTTTAAAATGTATGCATATATTCAGCAAACAACAATTTATATTTGCATTAAAAGTAATAAAAAATGGTTTGTTAAACATATTTGTGGTTTTCACAATAAAAATAACTTTTTCTACTCAGATTTTATGTTTTTTTTTGTGATTCTAGGTCTATTGTGTTAATACAATATGTCAAATTGAAAAAATAACTGTACAGTCACACATGTGAGGTTGTGCTGAAAATAATCACACCAAGTAAATAGTTTTGGGGTGAAATATAATGGCAAAATCAAAAATAGTCAAAAACGAACAATTATACCCTGGAATATCGGATTTCATAACAAACCTAAATATCCCCGACGTTCCACCTTCAAACAGCCTCATTTGGCCATCAGTGAAAATGCTTCTTAACCTCCCACTTTTGTGTAGGAACACATATTTCCTACGGGCACTGCACTAGTCATAAAAATGCCCCTAGCACTCCATTGAAAATGATTTTGACCCAAAAACGAAAATATGATCAATCCTAAAAGTGGCGCTTTTGTCGGAATTATGCTTTTACACGAACGTTTGACTCGAGTAGATTCACAAAATGACCCTAGGTTGCATTTTGGTGAGAGTTTCACTTTAAAGTTGAGTATTATACTGTGCCATGTACAGTATTGCCTTTGATTCTAAAACAAAATAGGAGCCTGTGTAAAAATGCTTCGACTGAGATGACAGCCAGAGCATTGACAAAACCAGTGCTTTCTTCAATTTGTCCAGGTGCTTTTCCTACCTTAACTAGTCTGTAAAGCTAATACGCATATTGATCTATGACTTATGGCATAGACAATTTACACAAATTATACTATACTAACTTCTAAAATGTCATAATGATTTGCATGTCAGTATAGTGATTACTTCAACAATGTGTGGAGAGACAACCTGGAAAATACTAGAACTTGACTGATTGTTCATTCTCTGAAGACAAAAATAATTCCAAGTGACAGTTTGAAATGAGGGAAGACACTATGCGAGCTAAATAATAACTCATGTACTAAATCCCTATCTATGAGTGAAGTGCATGTGATGTTGTACCTGTACGCATGGCATTCTCCATGTAGCCTTCATACAGCTGCCTCTGAGCAAGAAGAAAAAAGTGATATGCCTCTGCCCCACGCCAGGCATTGTCCACAATACGATTGTCTGAAGAGGTTGCATCTTCCTCAAGCAGCCCAGCCAGTGCAAATGTTGCCTAATTACAGCAAATATAGGATTAACAAAGCATACTGGACTAGTATGCGGTATACAGTACATCATCAGCTGTAGAACAGGCCATTAACAATATTTTTACAAAGTATACTGTAATGTATTACCTCAGACTTCTTCCCTTTGGCTTTGCCCTGCTGTGACGTCTTCACCTGCTCATGGTAATTTTCAACAAGACGTGCTGCGAGCACATAAAGCTTCTTCACCCGCAGTGGTCGGGTTTTTTTCTCCGCCTCCTCATCTGCTATCTGTAACAGTACACACGAATTCCGTGGTATGTGCCAACAAACACATCATTCCAGAAATGAATTGGTTATATATAAGATTTTTTTTCTTTCTTTTTGTCATAATCTCCTAATATCTTTTTGAAACACCTTTCCATAAAAAATGGCCTGCAAAAATAAGGCTCCAACTGTGACTCACATTTATATAAAAAATATTAGATATCCTATTTATAACTGATATTGGATCTTATTAATACTGAAGGTGGAAGCTATTTATCTGAATGAAGAAGTCACACAACATTGAACACTTTTCATGAGGCCCATGTAATGATTATACAAACATACATTAAACCCACCTTAAACATGAGTTCAGCTGCATCAAGAAAATGGTGGGCTTTCCGATAGAGTTCCACCACCTCTAAAGTTTTATTCTTCTCAAGTAGATGTGAAGCATATTTGGAGAGAAGAGATTTAATCTCCTTCATGTTGTAGGTTCTGGTGAGTTCCACTGCTTTGTTCCACTTTGAGAAAACATTAATTCAAAAACAAACTTGGGTTATTATTTGAGACTCATTTGATAAATACTATATCTAAAAAGCTACAGGCAGAAGTAATGATCATAATAGTTAGTCCTATGAATGCTGCATTAACTTAAAGTCCCCTTACTGTAAAACAGTACAACAGTTGGATAAAACAAAAAGCCACTGTATTTTGCAAGGTTAAGAGTAAACAGTGAAAGTGACAGCCTGTTCATTTCACTGTCAAAAGCATAGCATTAACACAGCAAACTACTGAGAAGGGAGGAGGTTGGAACTGCTAACAACTTCTCCTTTTGGATTGACACAGTGACAAATACACACACGTGTGACATCCTTTAAACAACAGCCAGCTGTCTTCTTTCTCTCGCTGAGTCCAACCCAACCATTTTTTCTTGAACTGAATGTTAAAACTGACATTGGAGGAGCAAAGTTAGGGAACAGCATTCATAGTCTAGGGCTAGATATCAATCAGTAGGAAGATGGGTGTAGGAGGACAGCAGGTGCCACAGAGACAGAGTGTAACTCAGTAACTCTGGCGCCACAGGGCTTGAGTCTGTCTCTCACCTGGTTCAGACGGACACAGGTGTCAACGGCAGCTTTGGGTTGGTTGCACCTCAGGTAGGCGTTCACGGCCTGCTCACACATGCCAACAGTGGCAAACATCTGACCAATCTCCTGCAACCCAGAGATACAGTAGAGTAGTTCAGATTCAGAGTCACTGATGTCTGCAACTTCTACCAAAACAGAGGATCATAGAGTTACTTTTGTGGAACATCTGGCTCACCGGTAAAAGTTTATGATTCTCTGGCAGTAAAGTGGTCATCCTTTCAAGGCCATCATAGTCTTCTAACATATAGTAGCATTCTGCCAGCCTCTCCTGGTTACGACCCTGATGGTAGTACTGCACTGCATTGACCCTTGAAACAAAGCAGAGGATATATATATATTGAATGTCCTTGTAAAATTCTCACATGCCCATAAATACTACGAGATAGTTATTGGTCACTGTTCCAATTCCCTAGGTTCCTGCCTCATGCTATTCCAATGTAAGTGATTGCTGACAAAACCCAGTCTCCATTCCATTTAATTAATTAGTTAATTTGCACATGATAATACTTTTATAGTTGTAATACACAAATTAGGTTTAACATTAGCAGTTAAGCAAGTGGCTATCTTCTTAAATCCGAAAAGATCTACAATGACTCAAATGATGGTAAATTTGGAAGATACACACTTGATTCGGCTATTTCAGACTGCTGATGTCTGTCATTAGCTTTAGTTGACCGTCACAAGGAATTTTTGCTTATGTTGGGTTGGATTTTGTCCTCACTCACTTACACTGGAAACATGTTAGGAAGGGATCACTTTCCTACTAGTATGAACAGGAGGTATGATAATAGTGGCCAGCTCTTAGGTATACCTCTTTCAATGTACTTAAGGATATGGGGAATAAAACAGAACTGATCAGTATCTATTATACTGTAGCACCAAATCATGTAATATAATTTTCAACACGATCACAAAAATGCAATAATTTGAACAATAATGCAATAAAATGTCCTGACTGATATTGTAATAACATTTTTACCAATAATGTAATGCCTTATGACATTATTGGGAGTTCATGACATTTTCAGGTGAATAAAGGTACTATCAAGTATTGCATATTACAAAACTTCTAAAATGGGTACACATTGTTTCTATACTAAATACACTAATACACTCAACAAGCAGAGAAAGGGTAAACACAGTTTAAATACCACTTCTGTCTGTCAGCAAAATAGTCTCCAACAGCATTGTATGCCTGCTCCAGTAGAGAATCATCACAGTCACCAGAACCAGATTTGAGCAGCTGGAGCACCCTGAACCAGTCTCCCAGTTTGATCCGCAGGCTGATGGCAAGGTCCCTATAAGAAATAAAACATTCATCAGACCATGCCTAAAACACTAGTGGCATTAAGGTACAACTGACATTAAACATCCCATATTATACCCATGTAAAAGTTCATACTTTAACTTTTAACTTTTTATTTTTTCTGTTTTAGTGCCTGTTGGTGTAAGGCCCCCCCCTTAAAAGCCCAATATGCTCTGTAAGTTTTGATGTCAACTTTGATATTCAAAGTTGATCTTCGAATATGCTCTGACAAATAAGTCTAAATATACCTGCGATCCATATCCAGGTACATACGCTCAGCGTCCTCAAAGCTGCCGAAGTAAGCTGCCACCTCCGCCTGTTTCATGGGCTCGCTCTGCAGGTTGCCCAGGCACTTGACAAACTCAATGCCCTGGTAGTCTTTGCAACGTACGAAGGCCTGGTCAGCCATCTTCAGGTCCAATTTCTGGAGGGCTGCTTCAGCCAGCAGACGCCTACAAGGTTCAAAATTAAGGTATTCATTTAAATATGATTGAGTATTGATTGTATCTGCTTTGCATCACATGGCAGGGATTCAACCTATATATACACATGTCAGCTTTTAACCAGCAACAAAATAACTACAGAAAAGAAATTGATTGTTTGCATGAGTAGTGATGGCCAGACAAACTTCATCAAGATAACCCACAAGGACACATGATAATTGACAAAAGACACATGACAGTGATTTATCTATATCTGTACATGTCAGCTTTTAACCAGCAACACAAGCGCCTTATTTTCATGGTCATGCAACAACAAGCGCAAGCAGCACGTGCCTTTTCTTGACCTTGAACATTGCTTTGCTTCTCTGTGTGGAATTTTGTTGAACTTTCGATGCACTTGCCAAGACCTAGCACTTTGTCACTGCTGTTAAACTTAGGGCCCTTAAAATTTAAGCCATGTTTTAATGCTGAATCAAAACTAAATATTACAATTTCGCATTTACCAGAGTCTTGGGTGTGGATTGTCTTCGATGAACTGTGAGGCATCTTCAATCCCCACTTTTTCGATCAATGCACGACTGTCTCTCAGGGAGCGGATTTCAAAGTTGATGAGATTGTCTTTGTTAGGCCTTTCTGGATCCTGTTGAGCAAAATCCCATAACTGAGTTTTTGACTTAATAGTCAAAATGAACTGCACCATTGAGCACTTTCAAGGTGTTTAACAAGGTGGGTAACACCAAAACTTAAATGCTTTTTTACCTTCATGATTTCATCAAGCAGAACAGATTTGATTTCCAGGTCTTCAAAGTTGCAAATGTATCCAGATGTTTGGATTGGTTCCTGTTTTTTTTTAAGATATAAACCATTATTGCAGCAATTGTTTAATCCTTATTTTGTATCAACAAGACAATCCAGCTGACGATCATAGATAATTCAGCTGACAATCATAATCATCACCTGAGCACTCACCTCTGGGTCTAGGTTCCTGAAGACATACATCCTGGTCTTCTCCATCATGGCAAACAGATCGGGGTTGTCATTTGCCCACTTCATGTCCCAAACATCCTTGCGCTCAAACTTGGATGGATCTCCTGCTGATGCATGGTTTCCTGTGCTGTCGTCTGTGGAGGTACGAACTTCCAAGTCCAACAGCATCAGCACACCTGCGATGTCGATTACAGCCAGACGACTAGGAAAATAATAATTATATACAATGTGACAGCACTGCAAACATGAACATAAAATTCAACAGCTTTCATTTTGGACAAACTGTGATGACTACTAATCTAGATAACACCATCAGTGCTTGCCTTGAGTTGCAGTTCAATGACAGATAGTAGGCTCTGTTGTTCAAAGTGTATTTCTGGATGAGAACAACATTTGGGAGGGTGTATCTGTGGACGGTTCCGGACTCACGGCCCTTTAAGTGTGCACGCACGCACGCACACACACACACACGCACACACGCACACACACACAAACAATGTTTAACTCAAACTTTAAATTTCTTTTTTTTACATTGTTCCTATGATGTACGTACCACAATCAGGGTCTTATCTGTTGCTGTAATACAACAAATGGGATCTCGAGTTGCCTGAAAAACAACAGGTGAACCATTACTATTTATATAGTTAATCCATGGTAAAAAAAAATTTTTTTTAAAAACTAACACTAGTAGTATTCTCTATATTTGCCTAGTTCATCCATTTTAGACAGAAACTTTAAACCAAAAACTATTTTAAAAAACATTACTGGAGTGAGACTCAAGACAATTCTAGTGAAATGAACCCTTTGAAAGAGTTTGTTTTCATGCAATAAGACAAAAAAAGGCTTCACACAGAGTAGATAATATGTATAATGTGCTAAAATGGTTCAGAAGTGTCCTTGTAGAGTATACTGTCTTTATTTTGTGCCTGCCTGGATGTTACAAAACCTGCACAAATTAAAGGGAAAATGTCTCTTACTGTGAAGGCTTTTGCAAAATCTGGACCACTGTCAGTGGCTCCAGATGGATTGCTGTCAATGTGGTAGACCCTAGAAAATCAAGGAACGAGAACAAGTGAGAGGTCGCTAGACAGACAAACTGTTGCCCTTTCCACTGAGGTGAAGTATGGTCCAGGTGTGAGGATAGCCCTGGCAGAACATTAGGTCATGCCCAGCCTTTTTGGAACCTCAATGGCATTTGATTCAGATGAATGAATCCTTTTCACAGCACTGGCAGTACAAACAAACTACACTGAAACAGTGAGCCAGTTAACCCAAGGTTTCATCCACTATCCACTGACTCAGAGAATCCAGCCTTGTGGTTATTCTGCCTCCCTGTAACTTTCCATGATCTCTTTGATGTTGACTGTAAGTTCTGACGTGTGCCCATTATGTCCCCATCCACTACTTGGATTTGTTGAGTACACTCCTTATGACATCCAGTTGAGAAGTGGCACCATCATACTGTTCATGTTGTGCTCACTTTCAAAAAACTCACCTTTCTCTTCCCTCCTTCTTAGTTCTCGTCAATTGGTTGATCTCCAGAGCAGTTAATTTTTTCGCCACTCTGTATTGCCACAAGTAGAAAGCCTCTTTGGATGCAGCAATCACATGTGTCTTCGTCATGGTGACAAACAGTGGATCTGATCAAGTAGACAAGTGACAGACTTTAAGATGAAAATCAGAGTGTATATAATTTCTTTTATGTTTTGGAAGCAACATAAAGGGTATCTCCATCATTTCCTTTTTAAAGCATAGTGTGTTTACAGGTTAAAAAAATAAAAACAGCCCACTGGTCTACGATGCCCTCCTATAACACTGTTGGACATGTAGACAGTTTGAAAAATTAAATCAAAATCGATACAGCAAAACCAGAGATACCGCCTTTCAAATTCCTTGAATTCCTTCAATTTTGTTCTTTCTTTTCAAAATCTAGTGCCTACATTGCCCACAATGCAACTTAGCCACTGATTAACATCAGTACAGGATTTTTTTTAGATTACAAGCAGCCTCCGGAGCCACAACAAAGCTAAAATTAGTGGAGTTATCCTTTAATCAATTCAGTCCATCTCTTATTTTTGCAGTTTGGTGAATGATGCATGAGCCTAATTTCTGGCATCAAATTTGAAAAGCTCAAGTTCCGTTTGTTAATTTTGATGTAAATCCATAAATTTCAGTACATACAATATATAGCTGGGAGCGATACGAAACTGCAGAGAATTATTTGTAAATCTTTCTTTAACTTTGAATTCTGAACAATTAAGTGCATATCTTCTGTGTGGATAAATACAGGACAACCTCATAGTGTTCTTAATTAGATACACTTTGACTAGTCTTGAGTCCTCATGAGACACCTCCAAAAAGGCACTCGATTGAACTCACTCTCTTATTATTTACCAAGGCTGGGTTTCTAAAACCCCATGCAGACCACAGAGGCTTTGAAATCTGCAAAGTGTCTCAGCCTGAATTTCTCAGCAAACATTCAGCAGTATGTCAAGCAGAGACAGAATGCTGAATATCTGTGAGAGATTAAGAGGCCAAGTGCTCACTGTCTATTTGCTATAGGATGCTAAGGGCCCATGTGGGCAGCAAGTGGCAGAATGCCAGCCAATGTTTCTCTATACACAGCGTGTGATGTCTCACATTGGCTTGAAGAAATACACCAACCTTATGGTAAATTGGGACTCTGATCAACCTACTGAATAAGAAGATTTCACTCCTGTATTATTTCTCTGTTGACTGTATAAACTTACCTATGTCAATGTATTTTGAGTCCAGTGGTGTCCCAATGGAGTTGCACAGAATCAGGACATACTGAAAAACACACAGTAATGCAAACTTATTCTCTAGGTCATTTCATGATCTTTGATCAAAACCAATAGTCCTCATCTTGAGTGTGTGTTTTTAATTTGTACATTACCCTTGCATGCCTCCCAGACTCTAACTCGGCATCCTCCTGTGTGGCAATGAATTAGAAAGACAGGAGGCAAGACAGCAGAGAAACATTTGTGATCCTTACTATTATAGCTCACTCTGTATTTTTTACTGTCTATACTGTATCTTTTCTAGTGTATGTCAGAGTTCGGGACGATATGTCAAAAACAATGGATAAAATAATTTAATTCTCAGTCAATCTCAATCTCAATCTCAGTCATACATTAACCTAGCAAATCAAGTCAACCTGCAATGTTTCACAGATTATTAACAAGTCCTTTTTTTGCTTTCCTCTCACTGAAGCATTGACAATGAGGGCTTGACTCTATAAGATTAAATAAAGGTTGAATTAATGAATGTTGCTATATCAGGATATATAATCCAGAGGTGTCTGTACCTGAGGCTGGGTATCATCTGCCTTGCTGGCTAGGATGCAGAAGTCCCCTGAGGTAGTGATAGACATCAAGCTCTTTACGTATTTGACAAACTTCTCGTTGTTTTTGGTGTCCCAGAACACCACACAGTACTCTTGTCGCTCTGGCTTTGTGTAGGCGTACACCACTGTGCTGCAACAATAGCCCCACTATTAAAAAGGCAGAAAGAAGCTAGTGAGATTCATCTGTTGTGTAGACTATACTTCAGAAATATGACCTAATACAAGACATGATTTCTTCAACAACAATAAAAAACCTTGTCAGAATTCAATTACAGGCTAAACCAAAGTATTTGTCTTTGTTTGTCAGGTTAAGTTTCAGTTTTCTGAATAATACTCGAAAAGCCATGACGTCAAACTATCGATGTGAAATGTTAAGTGCTAACTATGTTGATTAAGATGTGAGCATCTAGACTGAGGAACAATAATATTCTGTAAACAGTACTCCATCTTTGTTAGCGGGTTAGGAAAATAGATACTGATGACCTGTTACTGCTCTACATTGGGTTCACTAAAGCCTTTGGACACTAGGTGAAAATGTAGTGCCCTGTTACAGGAGTTGCCATCTTTTAAAGACATGTGTATGGGTCACCATTGACTATCCTAGTAATCACCAAAGAGGACATCAGTTAAAACAAAACAAACTTCCGAGACCCCATCAGCGCATCATCTGTCGGTGTTAAAAATAGGTATTTATTACTCTACTATGACTAATTTCCCCCTCTTTGCTTAAAAAATCAATACACCATGTGGTCAATTTTAATTTGTTATAACAGACAGAAACACTTGACCAAATATTGCTTGGACAGAGCCTGCAAGGTGTTGTCTTTGAAGTAGACCAGTTCCAGTAAGTGCCTCTGTGAGCAAACCATGTATTTTATTACTCTACGTCGCCCTTAGACACATTCTGTCCCAATTGAATCAAAGTATTTTATGGATTTAAAGACAAATGGGGCAGAGCAATACTAATGTGACATATTTGGATTTGTGATTAATGTTGCATCATGGAACCATGCCTGCCTTAATATGTTTATATCAACTCTGTCATGATGAATGCCCTGAGTTTTCAATAGTGCTGTCACGATACTGGACTTTCTAAAATTGATACAATACCTTCAAAAATACTTATATTTGATACAAAATTGACAATCCACTGAGGAAATTAAAATTTGAGATTTTCATTAAAAGATATGTATAAAAAAGGTTTGTGTACTGTGTGTTAAGCACAACAGAATTTGTGATAATTCACCTCTGACGATAGTCAGAAGAGTGGGAGCAGACGGGCCTATGTGTGTAGGCCCGTCTGCTGTCAGAGAGGGGAGAGAGTGAGAAAGCACAGCTGGTACTGGTATCAATATTGATCTATATTTCGATATTTTTAACATACTAGTTTGTAACTGCCAAGTAAATTTCTGTCGGATTAAAGTTTGGTTTTAAGTTGTCTATGAGTGTCTCCCAGAATTGTTTCTTCCCCAAAAACTGTAATAAAAGGAAGCTACAAGCTAATAATGTTGCCATTTACCTTGTAGTCAGGTCTTATGTTGGCAAAGTAGATGTAGGAGTCCACAGCCAGGCCAATACGCAGCCCTCCTCCCTCCCACGCAACTCCTGTCATTTGCTTGCCAGGAACTTTTAGAGTTCTCAGATGCTGTTTAAATACCAAAAAGGACTGTTAAGTGCAGAATTTCAAACTGTACTTATCTTAGCAAAAAAAGCTAATAAAACATTATATTATTTATTATCTTAGTCCATTCTATGTAAATTATTCAGTGAAGTCTCATATATGTTAGTGAGAGAACCATTGCATATACCTTATGTGTTCATACATAAAACTTTGTGATAAAACAAAATCTTCAACCTCACCTCTCCAAATGGAGTGTAGAACTGCACCACATTAAATTCTTTATCCACATTTAAGGCTCTGAGAGAACCCGCCACGGCCAAAACACTGCCACAATGATTCCACTGGATACTGACCACATTCATCAGAGTGTCAATGCAAACTGGGTCTGAAGAACGGGGCGGCAGCATAACTTATCAATATTGGTAAACATTTAATTGAGGTGTAAAATAGACAATATACTTGTATATATATATCTTTCCTGCCACAAGCCATCACTTTATACAACAACTCTCTCACCTCTGCCTGATAGAGAACTCTGCTCTCTCTACTGTTTTGTTGTATATATTATTATTGTTTATTGTTTATAGCACACTGTGCACTGTATATATACACTATGTATATATTGGATTCTATTTATGTTATGTATGAAGTGTTTTATTTGTGGACCCACAACTGCTGTAACAAAATAATTTCCCAGTCTGGGATCATTAAAGTATTTCTATCTATCTATCTATCTATATTACATGTATGCATGTTTAGGAGTTGTTTTCCTTACTTTCATCATTCTCATAGCGCATGATTTGGCATCTTCCATTGTCAAAACAGATCGCAAGGCATGGACAGTCCGGTTCCACGTAGCCCCCTGTCCCCGCGTACCAGTGGATACCTGCTATACTGATAGCTCCAGTCGCATTTGTGAGACAGCTGATGGTCATTTTCATCTGAAAAACAACACATATTGGGGCAGAACAATATTTAAAAATAACTTTGCAATAGCGATATGAGTGATGATTTTAAGTTGGAGTGGTCATTTTTGCATTTAATATTTAAGACATAAATATAATGATGATGATTATGTGTTTTTGCTTGTATCTGTCCCAAACTAGCTTGCTCAATTATGTCTGAAGTATATAATTCATAGACTGTGCATTTCTGTAGCACCACAATCAAGTATTTCAACAAGTTGAGCAGTCTGGCATCACTTTGTAACGCAGTCTTTAAAACCAGGAAAAGACAACACTTATGTCATATCACCATAAAATGATATATCATATCAGAATAATGATATCATATTGTTATACCTGTTAATGAAGGTTCTCAGTCATCCAGGTCATGGTAATTCTAAGTGCTGTTTCATTTCAGTTTCTTGAAGATGTTTCACCTTTCATGCGAGTGACTTCTTCTGTTCTAACTAACTAGAGGGGAGTCCTAGGATTTTAAACTCTTCTTTTAAACCAGCTGATTTTAATAATTCATTTAAAGACAATAATGTACACATATTGGCCAGAGAAGACAGATTGTTTGAAAGAGGAGTAAAAGAATCCATCTCCGTCAAACCTTAAAGACCGTCTTTCAACAGAGGAGGTTTCCTACAACACTGCTTGTCATCCAACTACAATGCAGTACTGAGTTCCTTCCTCAGACAGCGTAACGAACATTCACAACTGAGCTCACCTAGCCCTAGCAACTCACATGAAGGCCGGTTGGGTCAACAACCCACAAGTGGCCCTAGTGACTCTGAAACTCAGAGCTCACACGTGTCCTTAACAACTCTATAAGGACACTCCCTCACCGATTTTAAAAGCCTGCAACTCCCCTCCAGTTGCTCAGAACTGAAGAAGCATCTTCAATGAAAATTGAAACTGAAACCACGTTCAAGTTGCCTTCAATACAGCACTGATTATAATAATAATAATAATGTTCCCAGCCCTGGTACATAGTAGGATGATCTGACTTTTTCAGCATTTACTATGTAACTTAAGCTTATGCACTCACAATGAAGTTTCCTTGATTGTCATAGATATGCACTTCCCCATTGGCCATGCCGAAAAGGAGGATCTTGCTGTCTGGCGACCATGCCACATGAGCAAGTTGATTTCCCTTGAGCTCCTTTCCCCAAATTCGGTTTCCTACGGGGAAAATAAGGCATTTGTCCCACTGTACATGTTAGTACTTATTCCCTCAGTATGTGAACAGAGCAATCCCTGTCAAGGGATTGCTCTGTTCACACTAAACGTGATTGTACTGTAAACTTTTAGAAAACACAACATGAATCTGTTATTACCATCTACAGATCCAACAATGACTGCTCCATCTTCATATACAATGCAGATCTTCTGCCCATCAGCATTCCAACTCATACTCCTTACCACCGACTTGTTCCGATTGTTAATCATCTCCTCGTACCAGGCACCTTTCGGAAGGGTGAAGACAAAGAACTATGAAAGCCGAACCTATTACAAGACAACTTCTATTTTCAGTTTGACTGCAGTAATCACCTTTGTATAGCATCCAAACGATGATGAGTCCATTCTGGTCACTGGTTGTCAGCTTTTCATACTGCTCATTCCACGTGACCACTTGCACTGCACCTGCGAGTGTAATCACAGACTGTCAAATCATTTTCCAATGGCTTGCTCCAGATGCTTTCACCGCTGAACTACATCTTCTTGTTTGTGAATGCTACTTGTTACTAACCTATAATGATAGGTTTGACAACCACTGAATATAACTTACCACTGTGTCCCTCGAGAGTCTGGTTCATTGACAGATTACTGGGGGCAGCAAGGCCTTTAATTTTGGCGTCATCTGTTGATAAAGCAGATAAAAGTAAAGGAAATCAGTCTCAGAACTTCAATAATATTTAAGCAATTAAAACAAAGTTTTGATTGTTTCTTTAACTTTACTGTTGGTGTTGTTCTGTCTTGGTTTAATAACACAATACAAGTCATTACCTCCATCTACAGAACACAGCCAAAAAGCTTATGAAAATTTTAGACGATTTCTTACAGAGTTAAATAATTGCATAAAACAAACTAAAATCCCTATTGCATGGATATTACATAACAGCCTTGACTGTTACAGATTAACTTCAACATAATCCTTGAAAAATACACTTTCTGTTTTAGATTAAGGGGTAAAAAAGCAATATATAATACATGTAGAATATTTGATGTAAACAAGGACAAACAGTGCCACTGACACTGAAACCAGGCCCAGCCAACATCAGATTATGGGTAAGCAGTGGACTATTTATAATTCATTTTACACATGTTGTCCTTTCGGCCATGGGATAGGGCTTCACTTATGAAATATTTTTATTAGGGCCGGGACTTTAAAGCGTTAATTACAATTAATTATTTACAAAAAAAATAACGCATTTTAATCGCACTAATTTTTGCACAGCGGAACGTTTCTCACTTGATGAGTTTCGGGGGTATCGATTATACTCAACTAACCGTTCATGCATAGCATTCATGACTTCAGACAACAACAATGAACGAAGAAGCAGATGAGACTGCTTTAGTTGGCCCCGTGGATGGGAAATTTTGTTTTAAAAAGCGGACAGATGGCAGCGTAGACAAGAGCGTGGTTGTGTGCAAATGCAAGAAAGAGTTCGCGTCTCACCGCAGCATATCAAGCCTCAGATATTACCTAAATGCTAAGCATATAGCAGCGAGCGTTAGCGTGGGAGCTAGCGTGGACGTCAGCTCGACTCCGAGTACAAGACCCAAAACAAAGTGTCATAGTTTACAGAAGGTCTACCTGAATCTCTGAAATGTATTCCTAACTATGCTATTGCTACACTTTATGGCAAAAATTGCACTGGTCTGTTGGTCTTGGAAAAAAACAACAACAATGTTTTGTTGCTTAAGCTTATGTATTGAGTCATTATTCAATGGTATACTAAAATCCATGTGAAAAAAAATGCTTCTCACTGTTGTCAGGTCAAACATTTATATGCGATTAAAATGCGATTAATTTCGATTAATTAATTACAAAGCCTCTGATTAATTCGATTAATTTTTTTAATCGAGTCCTAATTTTTATAACTATTATGTAATTCAAATGTCTTTGTTATCATGTCATCAAGTCTTGACAATCCAACAAATGAGAAAGTAACGTTAACTCTGACCAATCAACAAGCTTTTTATGCCAGTGACATGACTGACAGTACTTAGTTCAGTTTTAGGTTGTATACTGGTGTCCTGTGTATCCAGTATATCGCACAGTTTAACACTGTAGAGAACTTCAAAGGTCAAACAACTCTTTTTGTATGGTGCAAGCTTAATATAAGTCTAAAGCCTGAAAATCATTAGAGTGTACCAGGGCTGTGCAGGCTGTTGGCTCCATCCCTTGAACTTACCTGTCTGGGTTTCAAGTTTTAGTACTCTGAGAAGACCATCGTCTCCTCCACAGGCAATGAAGCCTTGGTCTTTGTTCCAGGACACGCATTTCAGATGAATATTGTTGGGAATGGCGATCTATAAAACACGGGAAATTAAAGCCACACTGTTAACCATCTCTCTTACATTTCTGTCATGACATACTGACAGATGACAGACGACAAGAGGGTGTTTGGCACTCACCTTCTTGCTGAGGTAGATAAACATGGTGGTGGTGACGTTATGCTATATTTACGCTAAATTAATTGCTTAAAACTGTGACTAACTCGTTTACATATCCAGACACTAAGCCAACGTTAATTAGCAAAGTAGACAGTTAGCTAAAGTGGCTAACTTTTTCAACCTAGCTAAGCACATCGTAAGGCCTCGATCTGGTGAATGTAACGTTAGCCTGTATCGTTAGCTTTGCTTACGTTAGCCTAAAAACGACACATTTACCAAGTACCGAAGACGCTAAGAGTTCAGTGCAGCCCCCTAAATTAAAACGTCAACACGGGTTCAAGTGTTAAACGTGAGCGAATGTATTGGATAAAATGTTTACGGTCGAGGTGGCCGACTCCAGAAGCTACTCAGGCTACTCCTACTCAAAGGCTGTAGCTTCCCTCGGTCTCCCGTGGTAACCATAAACCGGAAGAGTTGGCGTTCGGGTAATTGTGGTAGTTGTAGTTTCGACGTGTTTGCGTTCTGGTGGTAGGCATTCTTGTGAAGATTTGCTCCGCCTCCGTCCCTTTCACCTGAAATGGCCAGTTGATTTGTTTTTTTATTAGATTATTAATGGAAACGCTAACACTGCTTTATTTAGCTTTGCATGCATGTCTTTGTTTTACTTTAGCCCTCTGATAAAAGGAAGAAGGCCCACTAATTAAAAAAGCCTAATGAACCAGCAGTACTACAATGATTATAACTTCAACAGAATTTTTCATTTAATTATGTTGAATACAAAACATTAAAATTGTGCATTTTAAGCCGCTGGTGGTGTACTGTGTACTGTAAAGAAACAAAACACAAGATATGTATATAATCCATTGTTTCAGAATATTTATTATAGGCAACTCTTTTCCCAATAGAAAATATACAGGCACGTTATTTCTAGCACAAAAGCACCAAAATATGTCATGCATAGCACTGTCAGTTTGTTCAAATTACAAAGCAGAAAACACAGTTTGTCTGTCTATGACAAAAATACAATACAGTGAAATACAGTTTTAACCAGTCACAAAAACTGAGTATCTCAATGGGAAATCTCATGGTTTCAATACTTAGCGCACTGAACATAGCTTTTAATGGCCAGGACTTTACCAAGTCTGCAAAGTAACTACTGAATCAGTTCAGTTACCCTTGGAGTCCCCAAACAGTTTCTCCCCCGAAAAAGATAGCACCTGTCTGTAACAAACAAAATAATAATTACCAATCAATATTGTGAAATATAGTTTTCAGGTATCAAAGGAAGGGATCATAGTAATTCACTGTGATGTAACAGGGCCAGTCTGATCTCTCTGTAATAGTGCTTTAAACAAAAGGTTAACAACAATGCTCTTGTTGTATAAGAGATTAGTTGTGTTATGATTATGGATGAAGACCGAGAACACGGACCAAGAAATAGTCTTAGAGTATAACATACATACTAGGAAGTGGCACAACACTTTCTCCACAAAAAAAAAACATTCATTATGAAAGTAAAAATTGTACATGTTTGATAATTCTTTCATGAGTCTCAACTCAATGGCTGACAATATTAACAGGAAATCTAGAATTTCTCACACTGTGTATGTAAACATTTTGACCAGTTATACCTGACTTTACTGTAAGAAGTATTAACTGACATTGATGTGAATTCAATATGCAGGTTTACAATACAAAAAAGTAATCAATACCATTTAGACCTCTACCAAATTATAAATTATATTTATCTGAAAGAGATTGAGAGAGTAAATGACTTAAGCTGATCAAAAATACAAAGATACCCTACTCGTCCTTAACATGTCTTCTCATATCTTCATCGCTGTTCTTAATACTGCTGTTGGTCCTCAATCAGGTCCACTTTGTTTGAAAGTTCATCAAGTGAACACAAGGTCAAGGAAACATAATTCAAAAGTGCAGTTGCAATGTTGACCAGTTCATCATGACAATGGGTATTTATAAAAATGCACCACAAAAAATTGACAGAGATTCAAAGTTTGGATTCAGATATAACTTAAGTAGTTTTCCAAGCAATTTTTGGCGCCACACAATATAAAGCATATATTTATCTCACATGATAATTAAACATTTTAAATCTTATATCAAATTCAAACTGGATCCTTCTGAGTCTTACAAGCAAAAAGGATATGTTTTCGGCTCAGCTCCTGAATAGTTGACTGTACCTTCTTCTGGAAAACAATCTGAGCTTCACACATGCACGCATCTTGAGTTATTTCACCTCTCATTTCCTCTGAAAGAATGACAGAAATACAAAGTCAAAGCAGTGATGTTTCACCATGTTAGGTGAAACCCATTTGCAATACAATAATATAGAAGAAATTAGGTATAATCATGATTTTTCTTTGGTGAGTGAGTGATAAACATTTTTAAAAAATCACTTCAGGGTAAATCAACCATTGAGGGCCTTGTTACTGAAGACAGGTGTGGTGTTGCTTTGAATAGGACAAATGTTGATAATTGTTTGAGCAAATTCCATCATATACATAAAGCACCAATTCACTGAAAAAGGTACAATACCAATAGATGACAGGCAGATCAATTACATCCATTTTTTGGAGGGTCCCTAACTGGAACCAAAGTTTTCATTGGGCTCAAAGCATACTTCCATTGCCTCATACAGTCTCTCAATTCTTAAGCCATCAGTGCAGCACATGTTATTGCCTGTAAACTGTGCTGTAAATGGATGGATCAGTAGAAGTATTGCTTGTTGTTGGATACAGAAGCTTTGGTTTCAGTCAACTGCAGACTTCTCCACAACTAAAGAATTCGAAAGGACAGACAAATTAAGGTTAACAGATTGCAACCCTAAATCTGTAAAAACATTTAGGCAAAGCCCCCATCAGTGCCATAGGCTGCACCAAACCTGGGCCACCCGGGCAGTGGCCGAGTAATGTAATTGGTGTAGACATGACCACAGTGTAATACCAAGATAACCGACTACACTGCCAGGCCAGTGCAAGGTTCGAATAAGTTATTTGAAAGGAAAAAGGATTTGCACTGTTAAAAATACTAATGTGCATACAGATGTATAGGCGTTAGGGTTAGGGTCTTATACTAGACAACTCACAAGTCAACAACTTAAGAGGGTACAGGAACAAATCCCTTCAAAACATGGACAATCTGGGTACTCAATACACAATTACCATAACTTATGTTGAAAAAAATCCAAATCCTTACGTGAGCATGTTTTCTGGTCCGCATTCAACACATATCCCACTCGGCATTTGCAGTTGTATGAATCACCATCATTGATACAAATATGCTGGCAGTCATGTCCTTGAGCACATGCATCTGAGCCTGGAATGAGACCATACAGGTGTCTTAGCAGCCATTGTTGCATGATACTTACGAGCTAGTACAAACAAACCATTTTGTAGTACTACAACAATGTTTAATGAGAGGAATAAATTTCTTACGTGAGCAGGTTTTCTGGTCCATGTTCAACGCAAATCCCACTCGACACTTGCAAATGTAAGAGTTGCCATTGTTGACACAGATGTGCTGGCAGTCATGTCCCTGGGCACATGCATCTGAACCTGACCCTGAAAAGAAAAGCTCACACCTCATTGACTTGTACATGATATCAAATGCAATCAGTTGGCCTTTTGCAGAGCTTTTGGTCACAGTTGCCTTTAAAAGCTGCTTATTTGCAAGAGCTGCAGTGTGTCGACAAAACTTCCATACAAGCCCGATTCTCCATTTGTAGCTTTTGGTGCTATGATGAACCAAGATTTGAAGCTCTAAATGTGGGACTTTGTGGAATATCTGAGAAGCTAGATCAGAACACAGACACCAAATGTGCCTAATGAAAAAAAGCAGGTTCTTACGTGTGCATGTTTTCTGGTCTGCATTCAATACATATCCCACATGGCACTTGCAGATATATGAATCATCACTGTTGACACAAATGTGCTGGCAGTCATGTCCCTCGGCACATACATCCGATCCTGAAAGAAACACTTCCACATCTGACTTAGCCTAACATGATCAGTCAAGAAGCTCTTGACCTGTTATTGTTATTTGTTATTTGTCCAATCTCCCGACTGGACGAATTTCCTCTCACCAGTTCATTAAATCTGTGATCATGTATTCATATGCATCAGTCAGAGACTGCTTGCAATAAGATCCATGATTCCAAAACCATAACATAACTTATAAGAAGTGATATGAATTGATACTGTGTAAAAAGTGTCTTATCCCTTTTGAGATAAGCGCCAATCAGCCCATCCTTTCTAATACACTGTACAAGGTCTGTACAGTGTAGAAAGGTCCATGTTCTTAAGTGAGCATGTTTTCTGGTCTGGATTCAACGCATATCCAAGTGGACACTTGCAGAAAAATGATTTGTCATTGCTGACACAAATATGTTGACAGTCATGTCCCTGGGCACATGTATCTGACCCTGAAAAAAAAAATGTCCACATCGAAAAGGCCTAATCTACATTAATCAAAGAGTCTTTAGAAAGTCAAACCTCAGGGTACACAACTGCAGATGTACGAGTCACCATTGTTTATACAAATATGCTGTCAATCATGTCTAATGGTACACGGACCAGCACCTGAAAAGAAACACGTCCATAAAAAACACACATGTTGTACCTTGGCATGAACTTAAAACTTGGACTTTCAGTCTTACAAGAGTATGATTTCTGATCTTTATTCAACATATATCCTTCATGACACAAGCCTGACATACAAGATGGTTTGTCGCATAAAACCATTTGGGAGGTCACCCTTAGAAATTGTTTGGAAAAGGAAAGGCACTTTCAAAAAACACTTGGCAGGTGATTGGAGGAAACATGTGTCTATCAATGTCTATCTCAGTACCAGTTGGTTAATCAGCTGGCCAATCAAAGCCAGTTGAAAGAAGTGCAAAAGCATATTTTCCATTTAGAAAAGCCTTATTTCAATACACTTCCAATATAACTGATGCTATAGTAGCATCTATGCTAACCTCCTCTTGAGGAGCCACCACTGTTATTTCCAAATTACCAGCTGCTTCTCTTACTGGTCATCACATCTAAACCGGTATAATAATAGCATCCTTGATCTAAACCATGCTTGTTGCTGCTAGTATTTCCTCATGGATACTGACTGGTTCAACCACTGTTTGGCCATAATTGCATAACTTGAAGCCTGGCAACATGGGGGGAGCCACGTGATTACATGATCTCATAAATCCAGCTACCTTACAAATGATTCTTGACGCATGCTGAGGTACGAACCACCATTTAAGACACATCTTGCAATTCACAGGACTCAGAGGATCCATTGGAAAGCTCCCTTGGTGTCAAACACCTCCAGACCCCCCTACAAGTGCTGTGTCCATATCTTAATAGATCAGAGCCAAGTCCAATCCATGGTGAGATCTCCGTTCTTAATTAGTTTGGGATCTGGGGTATTTATAGGCCAGATCAATGTCTTGGCCCTTTTGTCATGTTCCTCATTTTTGTGGTGTGGCAGGGAGCATTGTTCTGCCATCTGGATGTGCTGCTGCCATGAGGGTGTCACTTGGTCTGCAACATTGTTTGGGTGGGTGGTGTGTGTTGAATTGGCATCCACTTGTCATTTGCTTTACGTTTGTGGCTTGTTACAATTATTGACTGTCTACAATAGTGGACAGAGCCACCATAACGTCACCCATAGGTGTGTGAAGCCAGAATGAAGCTCAAAGCAGCTGGTACCTTCAGTCGCCATCTAGGCAGTGCCTGACTCTGCCTAACACCGGCCTTATCAGAGATGAGCAAAGAGGTGGAGTGTAGGTGGAGCTGAAGCTAACCTAAGAAGTTAAACACGCCAATCGAGCTGGAGGCTACCAAAGTAGCTAACACTAACAAGCTATCTATTGTCACATGCCTCACATAACTCTCATGATTTTTTTTGCCACAGAAAGCCAGACAAACTTTTATATTAGCAGTATGAAAGCAAGCAACAGGCAAATGTATTTGATTTAAGAAAAAAGTTATTTTCACCAGATTCTCATTTCTGTCTATCAAATAAGAGAGTTATATTACATTACAGTGGAATTTTGCACCTCCATGGCTCATTATGTCAGGCAAAAGTGAAGGTAAATCACTGGCTCCAGTCCCTGTCCACCTGTTAACCACTCATTAATCCAGATTGCCAGGCTCTGTCCCTCCACTCCAGTCAGAACCATGTTTTGTACGATTTATTTATTTATCAGTTTTGGCAATGATCATCAGCCTCGGTCTGAGTTTAAAATTAATTCAATTCTGACGATTCTGATATGTTAAGTACAACCTAAATTAGCTGATAGCCATGATGTGTTGGGGGTTACAAGCAAACACCTCCAAAAAGTGGTATCGGCAGCATTTAGTCATGCATCCAACATATTGGATTTTGAGGGAAACCTGAGAAACAACATCACAAAATGAATCTCAAATGTATTACTAAAATTAGCATTTCTTACGTGAGCATGTTTTCTGGTCTGCATTCAACACATATTCCTCATGACACACGCAATGATGGGAATCACCATTTTTGACACAAATATGTTGGCAGTCATGTCCCTTGGCACATGTATCCGAACCTGAAAACAGACACTTTCACAGCTAACCTCCTCATCTAACATAGTTTAACACTAGTTAATACATCTTTGGCGCTTCAGTAATAAGAAATTCTATAGGCAGTATCTGTTATGTGATATGTGCAGGTAAGAAATGCATTGAGCTGCCCAACAACATTGCAATTTGGTGGAAAACCTGATACTTTGTACAAGAACATGCATATCAAGCTGACGATATTAAATCTAAAAGAAAAATAATTAAATTCTGGTTCTTACGTGAGCATGTTTTATGGTCTAGATTCAAAAACATAACCCTCTCGACATTTGCAAAGGCTAGAATTACCATTTCTGATACAAATATGTTGTTAGTCATATGTCATGTGATTCTGAAAGAAAGACTTGCACAATTTATATCCCCATCTAAATTCTTCAGTGAAGCTTATGGTTGGCCAAAATTAATTCAAATGTATAAAGACCATGGTAAAATGATCAGTGCCACTTTCTGCATTTAATCAAAAACAACAGAGATTGTACCTAATGGCAGACAGTAAACGAGGACATGCATATCAAATCTTATGACAAAATCTAAGTTCTTACGTGAGCATGTTTTCTGGTCTGTATTCAAGACATATCCCACTCGACACTTGCAGGTGTATGATTCACCACTGTTGATACAAATATGTTGGCAGTCATGTCCCTGAGAACATTTATCTGAACCTGAGAAGAGATATTCACACTGGTAATGCACATGAAACAGACAACACCAATAAAGTTACAGATTAAGTCATCATGACCATGCACTCCGTACTGCAGGCGCAATATCCAAAGTCTCCCTACTTTCTGCTCTTTCAAAGTAATTTAAAAACTAACTTCCCAATAATTCAGACCAACCTACAAGAGTTGATGTATGTATGCACAGCACAGGGCTTCTTCAACTGTTACTGTTCAAATTAAACCTTGATTAAATGCCAACTGCAAGTATTTGTAATGAATGGGCTTTCTGACATTTAGTCAAATAAATAGCAGACTTCGAGGGAAACCGAAGACACTGCACCCTGACACTCATATAGAAGTAAATCACAGGTTCTTACGTGAGCAGGTTTTCTGGTCTGCATTCAATATATATCCCTCACGGCACTTACAAATGTATGAATCACCATTTGTGACACAAATATGCTGGCAGTCATGTTCCTGGTCACATGTATCCGAACCTGAAAAGAGACACTTCCACAGCTAACACTTAGATCATCCGGACAGAACAAGCACACATTTTCAATAGCTCTGACAAGGTAAACCAAGTCATGTAGTCAAAGCATGCGACCTCATCAACATGGCAAAATGGTGTGTGTGTATTTCTAAAAAGGATTGGTCCTTTTACTTGCCTTTGTGGTATAAGCCTGGACTGTCTGAGCCTATGACTGGCCATGTTCCCTTTACTATTATGTTAACTGTGGTCAGATGCTCTGTTCCTCTTTCTGTATCACTCCGATTCCAAAGTCTCTGAGTTTCTCATTTAAGTTGTGCACCTAAACAATTCTTTGTCACTCACAATTATACTGTGCTTTTATGCAAAAAAACAACAGAAAAACCTAGCAATAAAGCACAACTGTGTCATAGGGCATTTTCGTTTTTTGAACACACACTCAAAATCTTCATAAAGGATAATACTGATAAGAGAGGCATGACACATCCCAAATGACATTTACCAGTGCAAGAATCATCAGTGTTAACACAAATATGCTGGCAGTCATGTCTCTGGACACATACATATCTAAATATAAAAAGAGGCACTTCTACGTGTAACCGACTATTGTCGAAGTCAGTGATCATTTGTTGTACCCTACTCAATGCAGGACCATGACAAATGTGACTTATCATTGCCTGACCCTTTATAAATTCAAGCTAAACTAAACACTTGCTTGATACAAGAATATAGTCTACCTGAAAATTCCAGGTTCTTAGGTGAGCATGTGCTCTGGTCTGCATTCAAAACATATCCCATTCGGCATTTGCAGATGTATGAATCATCAGCACTGACACAAATATGCTGGCAGTCATGTCCCTGAGAACATGAATCCAAACCTGAAAAAGAAAAAAGACTCCCATATCTGACGTGAAGCCCTCACTGAATGTATTATAGTGCCTCAGCAGTTATTATCAGTATATGACAAGTAAGTCATGCAAAACACCGGAACCAGCCAAAGACAGACAACAATCCTATGAAAAAATCTTGTTCTTAAATGATTATTTTTTCTAGTCTACTTTTATCACATATTCCTCTTGACATTTGTGGATGTACACATCATCATAACTGACACAAATAATTAGGCTTATTTCCCCTCACACAGCAAAAAACCTACAAGCTAGTTGGCCCATCCGCTGTAATCTTTCCCGTGTGTTTAAGTGCAGCTTTTTGGCCAAGATAAAGGCAACGTGGGCGCCGCAACCACCAGCCTTTGTTGTTGCTCGTTCTTTTATGTCAGTTTGGTGTATTTAGGCCCTGACAAGCCAACAGCCTATCACATTCTTAGTCTGGTAGGGGGTTCACAGACACCCCTTGAAATCTGACTGGCCACCACTGGCAAGGTAGGTCAGAGTCTGTCCCAGCATTTTTGACATCTGTCCCAGACTTTCAAGTCCTGACACTGTCCTCTGGCAACCAATCTATTCATCTCAAAAGATAAAAAATAAAATGTGTTAAGAAAATGTATGATCTTACGTGAGCATGATTTCTGGTCTGCATTCAACACATATCCCTCTCGACACTTGCAGGTTTGTGAAACACCATTGTTGGTACAAATGTGCTGGCAGCCATGTCCCTGGGCACATGCATTTAAACCTGAAACGAGACACTCCCATATGACTGACATAGTCTAGGGTTTCAAAAATTGATTCAAAGGCAAGTCCTGGAGTTACAAGGTATGGCTATCTGTGTATACATAAATAAGTATATCTTTCGGAAATGTAAGTCACATTTAGACTTGTTAGTCTAGTGTTTAGATTTGATTCATGATTTTAAAAAATAGAATGATTGATGTTGGTCACTAAGAGTTTAAAGTATGATTTCCTCACAGCCAGTGCTGCAGAGCCAACTCTAGACCATGTTGTTATGCTGGCCAAACTGGCCAAACACTAATATTCATGTTGTTTGTAGAACTCTACCACTTGTTCCTTTCACCTAACACAGTATCTACCTGTACCTCTCTCGTGGCTTAGTCTGAAACCTCTGGTCTAGAGTTATCAGTTATGGAGGATTTCATGGACCTGAGTGGCCAAAATTACTTTTAGAATGTGTGTCCCTCATGTCCTGCCCACTTAATTTGTGCTGAATAGTCTCTGCCCTAATCTATTTAGGCAACCCAAAACATGAGCAACAAGAGATGGTATGCAGTGTCCCCACAGAACAAAGAAACAAACACTCTCCAAAGGGAACATCAAAAGCTTATGAACTTGGAATTACAAGATTTAAAATGACAATTTCTATCTTAAATAATAATTTTTGCATTCCATATCAGTGCTTAAGCAAGATTCCACAGTATAACATTTAGCCATGTTCAGCCTGTTTGAGCATTAGTCTCCAGATAATCAATCATGCAAAAACACACAACATTTTGTGACACTGAGGCATCATACAAAAATATTAAGACAAAAGATAAAGATTCTTACGTGAGCATGTTTTCTTGTCTGTGTTCAAGACATAGCCCACGCGACACTTGCAGTCGTACGAGTTTCCATTGTTGACACAAATGTGTTGGCAATTGTGTCCCTGAGCACATGGATCCAAACCTGAAAAGAAACACTCTAATGTCTGATTGGCCTAAGTCCAGTGTAATCAACAATTCTGTGTTATGCCTTTGTGTTAGTAAGATGTAAGTATGTACTGTAGAATTGTAGATTTCTGTAATTCTACAGAGCCATGCAGATTAGTTTGCTCTCTGTGCTTAACTATCCAACAAAATGTTCCATGCAGTTCAGAGGTGGGTTGAACTCACCTCTCAGGTTCAAGCTGTTATTCAAAAAACAACTGTTGAATTTGCATGACTAAAGATCAGTCATGATTTTCAGCACAGTCTGCAATAAGATCACCATGGAGAAACTTGTATTATTAGCGTGGTTAACTTTAGCAGTCACCTTGCTAGTTTGAATGGTAGCAAAGGTTGAAAAGAGAGATTATTCTATATCTTTGACTCCATTTTTTACATTTTGAGCTGTCTAAAGGCCATTATAGGATTATTTAAGATACAATACTGCTGTGTAACCTCGCAATAAATAATACCTTGCCATAACTTTTTGCATTCCCCTGATGACCATTGCTGTGGTATACTCTCAGCATTGGGTTGAGGTATGTTTGAGGCTACAGCTTGGGCTGTGTTGCTTGAACATAATTATTTATTTTATACCAAAATATACAGCAGAAATTAAAGGACAGCCTCACCACAATCCCCAGCCAGCCTTTCTCTACTGATCAGAGGGAATGCAAAATGTATTGTGAGAGTACAAAGTATTGCAAGGAACTGCAACAGGACAACAAGACGTTTTGCAAGAAAACGCAGAACTTATTGTGAGGGTATGCAAAAGTAGTTCAGAAAAAAATCCCAGCTGTGACTTTAGGGGCCCTGACAATATTTAAAAATGAAACTTTTATTTTGAAACCTCTTAGTTCATTTTCCAAGTTTTGATATGACCAAAATGTATCATAGTAATAAGCCGCTGGGCTGTATCAGGCCTGTAGCTTACTGTATTGTAGCGAAATATGTAAAATAAGTATTTTTTTTTCATATATTATTTTAACAATTTGACATATACAGTAGATTCACGGAATCATGGTGGAGGCAGTAGGAACTTGTTAGGTTGCCTTTGCATTATTTTATAAATCAAATATAAAATATAAACTATTAAGCGTTAAAGGTGGTGGTAGGCAGCTAGGCTAGCTGTTTCCCCCTGTTTCCATTATTTATGCTATGTCAAGTTACTGGCTGCTGCTTCCAGTGTCATTTTGAACATACAGTATAGTACATTAACAGACGAATATGAGAGTGGTGTAAGTCTCAATCAAACTGTCTGCAATAAAGAAAACAAGTGTGTTTCCCAAATTATTTATTCAAATGGGTCTACTGTCTTTCTATTCTAGGATATGTAAAACTAAAATAATGGTTATGCAAAATGTGTGAAATCAAAGGCAATATAAGCAATTATAAAAAATAAAAAAAAATCTTTAAATCTCAAAGTTTTCACTTAACACATTTTTAGTAGAATTCAGCACAAGCTACTTTAGTATTTGCTGTGCAGAATGTCTGGCCATTAATGTTCTGTCAGAGATTGCAAAAGCCTAAATTGTGGACCTAGGCAGCTTAGCACGTCTTTAGGTAACTGAGCGGGGCACTCAGCCTAAGGCACAAGGTGCAGCATAAAGTGCGATGAGCAGTGCGATCCCTATGAACAGTAGGGGCAGCATCATTTTAGGTTTCAACCATTTTAAAGTGGTGTGGATTTTAATCTGGATTGGTAGATCATCCAGTGAGGTTTGTCTTCTTGTTTAGGTTAGTTAGTGTAGAACTTGTATTTTAGATGACCACTGCTTTAACCATTTGCATGGTAACAGTTAGTGAACAACTTTTTTGCGGGAAATCCAAACACAAGTGCAATAAATCAAAATTTACATTGCCCTTGTTCTTACGACAAGGGAAGAAGACCAGTGACTTTAGAATGGAGGTTCCCTCTAAGGTGCTGCCCATTTGATCGCAGGTGAAACTGAAAGGACAGATCTGACATACCGTTGTTTCCTTTATCATCATTTTCATTATTTATTCCGTCTTTTCTGCCATCTAGGCCTAGTCCATCATCATCAATTCCGCCATCTAATGGAATATCCGCACTCCCATCATCATCATCCTTACCACACAAGGTTTCCCTAAATTTGGAAGTGAGCTTCTCTATGACGCCATAGGTCTCAACATAGAAGACATGCTCATCATGTGGCTGGCTGGCCATGAGGCGGAGGGACATCATATCAGCTCTGTCTACTCCCACTGCATAGATCTCGATCCCAGATGCCCGAGCTGCTGCTGATACATCCTCTACCTTATCCTGGGGCCTCCCATCTGTCACTATGATTGCTACTTTTGCAATGTTCATGGAGCTAACTCGGGCTCCAGCCTCAGCAGTGAAAGCTTTCTCCACAGCAGTCTTGATGGCCATGCCTGTCATGGTTCCTGAAGCGAGGGGCTCAATTCGAGCCAGAGCCTGCTTCAGGGCAGATTTGTCAAAATACGTCTTCAGGAGAAACTCAATCTGCACTGTGCTGGCATAATTGACCAGGCCAACTCGCGTGGCATCTGAGCCAATCTCCAAGCTGTCCACTGTGTCTTGCAGGAACTCCTTGGCCTTCTCAAATTCAGCAGGGCGTACACTGCGGGAGCTGTCTATGATGAATACCAAGTCAATTGGACGATTTCTGCAGTTGGACCTTGTCGCTGTTAAACAAAAAGATGCTTGAATTAATCAAATGTGAATTTACCATGTTTTTTGATTGAAGATAAAATACTACAACTCACAAAACACAAGATATCAGTTGTCAAATACGAACAAAATTCAAAAGTAGCTCCAAGATTATAGGGGGCAACTTATCAACAGAGTAGCCCTATCAACAACTGCTGCTCTCTTTGGGCCTGGTTAGGGTCCTTTTGTGAGTTTATTTTGTTCATTTATCATGCTAAAAGCAGAGAGAGCTTGTAATCTTGTAATCATCTCCCAACTGAAATTACGGGGGCTTTAAAACGTGTGTCCTTTGAGGTACAAATGAGACAGGACATGCTAGAGTTAGCTGGTTAGCATGTCATCTTAAGTAGAGGTCCCTGTGACACAGTATCTTAATAGTGTATGACACATTAAGTAGCTAGAAATGACTGTCCACGACTCAACATCAGCCTCAAAGAGTTATGAAAATGTTAGTTATGGCTTAAGTTAAGCACCTGCGACAGTTCCGATGGATGCAGGAGAGCCACTCAAGTCTCGAGCAGGATGCCAGGATGTAAGTGGTGCAGCTTTGTGTTGCAGCTGTGAGAGCGGCTGGTGATGGGAGGGCCAATAGCGATAAAACCTGGAATTAGTGCCACCAGCTTTATCAAGGAAGACAGAATAAGCAGGTGGGGAAGCAATAGAGCAGTGGTTACTTTGGTAAGTCAGGCAAAATGAGATGCAGCATGACAGGCATGGTTATTAGCTTAGTCACACTTTTTCTAAGTGAATATCACAGAAGGGAAAAGAGTATGCACTGCATGCTGGTCTGTGGAGAGAATACTGTATATACAGTATACTGAAATGCACACATACTGTTGCAGTTATTTTGCATAATTCATGCTGTTCAGCTGGTTGCCATGTTCAACTAATTACTTGATATAATATATTTATAGAATACATTTGATATCGATAATTCACTACTGTGGAGAATAATAATGTCAATTTAATTTAGCCCCAGCAAGTGCCTCTCCTGTATCAGATGTAGACAGCATCCCATTTTTCAAATTTTCTACTGCTGTTTGCAGAATCTTGAAAGAACCTTTTTTTTTCTTTAAATATGCCTATATGAAAAAGTAATCACTTCAACTTTAGATTAGCCATCATTAATACATGGTAAATGTAAAGTTATTTAAACTTTAGCTAATAGTTACTTCAACATTAATAAACAATGAAATGTTTACCTCATTACAACCAATATAACAGACAATGAGCTAACAAGTAACATTTCACTGAGATATTGCAACTTGTTTTTAGACATCACGTCTTATTTCAAGAAATCTTAATCAGGGAATTTTCATTTGTTGCATTGGCAGATTTTGATTTTGATTTTAAAACAGGCAGCGCGGTAAAGGGGATAGTGGGCTAATCTGTTTTGTCTTTTGATTTTGTTAATTTGGTTAGAATAGATTCAGAGGCTTCAGCATCTTCAGAACACCTGGAAGTATCGTTTAACAACAGACATGGCAGGTTGTTTATTCTTAGCCTTGTGACTGGGATGAAGGCTGTTGCTAACATACACTCTAAAGGTGATGTAGGCTAGTCAAAACATTACTCACCAAAGTTTATACAACGACAGGAGAGCTTTATAGCGCGCATCCACAGCAGGTGGATGGATATTGTTAACGAACATTTAAACCACATGACATCTGCCAACCTACCTCCACTGTCCGCTCTCCGTGCGTCTGGTCTCAGATGGTTGTTGGCACCTGGTCGGGCTCCCTGCAGCTGCTGCTGCTGCGGCTGCTGGAAGCCTCGCGGTGTGTGAACCTCCAGCTGGACCACTGGAACAGATTCAGCACTCGGTACCCCATCAGAGGTTTGTTCATTAGATTTGATATTTTCAAAGCGACGATAGGCCCTCGGAGGGACTTGCGGGGACACTCGTGGGATTAAAGGACCGATAGAGTGAATGTTGCGGTTGCGTGACCCGAACTGCGGCAAAGTTCCCAGAGTTCCCGATGCCAGGGTGCCTATGACACATAGCAGTCCCCAAGTTGATGAAGGCATTCTGCCTGCGCACAGTTGTTTCCAGTCCGCCCTTCGATTCACTACCACAGCTGACTGTGGCCTATTTATATGAGCTGGTCCACGGCCCACAAGGCGTGGGGAACATTAGGGTCCAATCCAGAGATATGTGGAGTAAGGAAGGGAAGGAGAGCACATAGGGTGGATAGAAGTGGTGTTTTTTAGTCTGAAGTAGAACTTACTTAATTTGCCTTGGATTATTAGGACTTCTGAAGCGACATTCACAATATATTTTATTATCATGTGTATGTATGTATTTTACTATTTAGGACATTTCACATACAATAGGCTTCATGAACAATTACAATTACATATTTATATAAACTCACCTACGTAGTCTGTATAAATAATATGTATTTACATATGTATATAATTTACTATAGGTTAATCATTTTCCTCAGAAGATATGAATAATGCCTACATTTAGTATTTTCAGAAATTGAATAGATTAAAAAAACTTTTATCGTAGCTTCAGTTGAGTTGAACGTTAGCTGAGTGACTCCAAATGTCTATCGAAAGTAATCCACTGTTTTATATATTGTCATAAGCGTAACAATTCTGGCCTCTGCTGAAATAATAGATAACAAATGGCCTTTGAACTTGACACCTTCCTGGAGTTTTTGACCGTATCACACTTTATTCATCAGCAGATGGACTTTGCTGAGTTGTCATGGAACATATCTATAGTCCAATCTGCGTATCACTGTCGCTATGGTAAATTATCAAATGATCTTATGTGAACTAAAACACAGACCTGTCTATTTAATGGCACACGATAGAGTACAGTCGACATGTAGCATGCTGCCCTCTAATGGACTGTAATGCAAACTAGGGCTGTGTCTCAATTCAGGGTCTTCACAGTTCGAGTGCGCATTTCAAGTGCGATTACGTCACTATTCCGCGGCGAAGTGTGTCCCAATTCGAAGTGTTCTCATAATGCACCCCGCAATGCGCACTCCTTTAGCCTGTTTTTTTAATGGGCACCGCCACCACACTTCGTGGTCTCACATATCCCAAGAGTCATCGCGCGCCCAAAGAGAAGAAATAAATAAATAACGCGACCTCAAGTGGCGCAGATCTCGCATTTAAATGTAAGTATTGGGTTTATACTCGGTTTTTACTTTACTCATTTGAACATCCAACGCCAGATATGTTAAACTTCAAGGGACCTTAAAACCTCAACATTTCAGTTAAAATACGTTGGTAATGCTCAGCGTGATGCCTTTGGAAGTAAAGCCTTAAAGCCTTCACTTTCAAACGTTACACGTTCAGACTTATATCTTATTGTGACTGTGGGGATGTTAGAGACTATTTTTACTTCATATACATAAATCAACCAAGATGAACAGATTCAGATCAGGCTGCTTTTGTCTGTTGACGGAACACAAAACATATTTTACATGTCATTGTGTTTCAGGGAGCAAACATGTTAATGTGATCTTGTGTTGACCTTTTCTCTTTCTTCAAGGAGGATGAAGGAGGACATGAGGCTGCAGAGAGGATGGAGAGGCTCTTCTCTGCTCCAGAGGACAATCCTGACATTATTTCTGTTATTTACTTAATTTATGAGTTCTTTTTAAATTATTTGTTCATAATTGTTCATTTTATATAATTCATGAAATAAAATAGTTCTATTGTTGCACGGTGTCTATTCCATTCAGTATGAACAGCTTAAGTACAATTTATAACAGCAAACAGCATCAAGTGCTACTTTTCATGGACAACAAGGGATTGAATGTTTTCTTT
>CAEMYA010000447.1:510913-537406 GCA_903131615.1 Diplodus sargus
GAGAGGCTCTTCTCTGCTCCAGAGCACAATCCTGACATTATTTCTGTTATTTACTTAATTTATGAGTTCTTTTTAAATATTTGTTCATAATAGTTCATTTGATATCATTCATGAAATAAAATAGTTCTATTGTTGCACGTTGTCTGATCCATTCAGTATGAACAGCTTAAGTACAATTTATAACAGCAAACACCATCAAGTGCTACTTTTCATGGACAACAAGGGATTGAATGTTTTCTTTTATTGTTAAGGTATTAACATTTACAACTATTGACAAAATTACAGCATAAATAGCTATTTACAGATTATTATTAACTATTAACAAAAACAATTATTATTACAAACAATATTTAAACAGTTACAGATGATGTACAGTAGCAGGCTGAGCAGGAGTCCCTGCAGTGCTGCTGGGCTGGATGGTGTCAGTGTGACATCATCTGGGTCGGTACTCAGGGTGTTTGGGGGTCCAGTCTCCTCTGTCCACCACATCCTCCATCAACTGGGTCTGCAGTTCTGACTCGATCCACAGCTGCCAGGTCACTGAGAATGTTTTAAGAAAGAGGCTAGAATTATAATTTCATAACATCATAACAACATAAAAATTATTATTATTATTATTATTATTATTATTATAAATCATTACAACAAACAAAAATATCTACCAAACACTTTAAATAGGAATAACGCCTTTAAAATCATAATAAAACCATATGTGGCGATCAGCAGTTTCTATGTCAGCATTAACGTAATGTATCGGTATGTTAATGACCCCAAACTGTTGGCTAGCTAATAATGATAATATTGATAACATTACTGTGGGTTCAATAACAGGTTAACCTCTCCAGGGTCCTCTCAACCCGAGATAAACCAGAGCCGCTTCTCCTCTTCCTCCACAAGCAGGAGGATTACAAGGAAATCAGGAATTCCTGCAGCTCCAACAGATGTGACAGTCAAACTTTACTGGTTTTGTCTGTTTCACGCAGAAATAGTGACGTACAGGTAGGGGCGGGAACATCTGGTGACGCAACCAGGAAATGCTCCAAAGGGCAGACCGTCCCATTTCTCAACAGGCTGACGCGGCCTGCAGGGCGCACCTAAGTGCACTCACTCTGCGAGACCGCAAAGGCCGGGTCCTTGAAGTGTACAGACCCTGAACTGAGACGCAGCCTGTGCCACATTTCTTTTTGGGGGTCACTAGCCTGAATAAAAGAGCCACACCGCATAACTGAAAAAAATGTTTCCTGCCTCGTCTGAAGGACATCATAAAGACCATGAATTACTGCTCTTGTATAAACAAGTCCCATTGAAGTTCTGATGTCAAATGAGTGCTGTGAAGACTTGCTAGTGAAGTGTTTTGCATTAAATAACAGGTTCCCTCTGACATGCAAATGATTCTGACTTCCTATAAGAGGAAGTTATATATTGGATGTATCCAGGAACCAAATAATTCTTTAGAGAGTGGAACAAAGGTGTGTTTAACCCTGTGTATCCACAATGTTCTTTTTAAAGGCATTTGTCAGTTTCCTTAGTGTATTTGGCCTCGGTTCAGGGGAGAATGGCCTGCATGCAAACTCACCAGGGGACATAATCATTGGAGGACTTTTTCCCATTCACAAACAAACCAATAGGAGCACAACACATGGACCTCTCTCCTGTAGTTGGTAAGTATGACCTCATTGAAATGTATCGATTAACATGACCACAATTCATTTGAATCATTTCATTAATTTAATCTGTCCTGTCAATGTTTGAAGGTATGATTTGCGAGGGTTCCTACAATCTCAAGTGATGATATACGCTCTCAGAGAAATAAACCAGCGCACACCAAGGGCTTTACCCAACCTCACTCTTGGATATGACATCTATGACACTTGTGGAGATGTCAGCCTTGCCATAAGAGCGACGCTCCAGCTGCTAAAGAATCAATCGGACCCTCAGATGTGTTTAGTACCTGAAAACTTTCAATCTGTTTTATCTGAACCCAAAACAAAGGCAGTGATTGGTGAAAGGTACTCTGAAGTGTCAATAGCTGTTGCACGACTTGTTGCTCTGTCATCAGTTGCTCAGGTTTGTCTTCTTTGTGCTTGATTCCGTCCCATTTCCCAGGGTTAAAAATGCAAAACATTTTGAATTCCTGTGCGTAGTTTGATGCTAATGATCAGAATATGACAGAATTATTTATCTATCTAAATGTAAGATTCTGTAACATGTAACAAAACAATTGTCATTTAAACGTATGCATTACTCTTGCAAACTGCATTCCAAGTTATTTCAACGTGATTTATTCATGTTTGTTACAGATTAGCCATGGATCGACTAGTGAGCAGCTGAGCAGAAAGTTGAAGTTCCCCTCTTTTCTGCGAACAATATCCAGTGATGAACATCAGACAAAGGCCATTGCTGAGCTGGTGAGGAAGTTCAACTGGACATCAGTAGCCATTGTGGGAAGTGATGATGAGTACGGGAAGTATGGCAGTGATCGCCTCGTCGACAATCTCAGTTTAATGAAGAACATCTGCATTGAATTCATCAACATCCTGCCAGGTTACTTCTCCAAGAACACTTCCCAAGCCCATAAGAGGCTGAATGAATTGGTGTACAATATCAATAAATCCTCTGCTGAGGCTATCATCATGTTCACCAAGGACACCAATGTTAATGTCATCATGGAAGCAGTTATTAAACACAACCTACACCGAACCTGGATTGCAAGTGATTCATGGTCCACCTCTTCACTGGTCTCCACACTGCCTGGCATTGAGAAAGCTGGAGAGGTTTTTGGATTCATCTCCAAGAGGAATGAGGTGCCTAAGTTTAAAGACTATGTCATGTCAGCATTCAATGGAACCACTAATGAAATTCTGGATCATCACCTGATACATTATCCACTTTGTTCTAATCAGTCTGATGAGAACAGAGAAAGTAACTGCTCCCTAGCGGACAGCAATCAGGGGTCCAAACAATGTCTGGACCTAAGCTGCTTGGCTAAGTACATTGACCAGGATGAATCATACAATATCTACTTAGCTGTTCAAGTCATCGTTGAAGGTCTCAGACACTTGCTCAAGTGTGACAAACACAAATGTGAACGTGGCAACCTGTTTACAGCCTTTGAGGTACTGTAAAGTTATCTAGCTGACATGTTTTCATTCTTTGATGTGTGTCTTTCAAGGGGCGATTGTAAGATAATGCCAGAATTTTAGTTTAAAACAATGTGTGTATGAAGTATGAAGAATCGACAGCCCTTTATGTCAAAGACATCTGTATACTGTGTTGCAGAGATGTTCACTGTCCAGCTATACGCCCCTCCCCTCCGCTCCCCGCCTGCCATCTCATGTCTGCCCTTGAGTTATAGTCAACATCAAAGCTCCCATACTTCATCCCCTGTTATCACCGACCTCCACTGGTCTTGGAAGCTGTGTTCAATCCCAGTTCGGGGTTGAATATTAGATAAGGCAGCCAAATCCAGTTGAGCTGGGCCCCAATGCCCGTGGTGACTCCCTCTGTGATCGAGGTCCTGTTATAGATGAACTCTAGAGCCACTGGCTCCTCGTCTAACTGAGACATGGTCTAAATAGTTAACCTTAGCTAGCCAAGGACATTACATTAAAACCTGTTCACAGCATTGGAGACAGAACCCCATTCATTCCTATGAAAGCTGCTAAATGGCAAATTATCCAAAATGGTTGGCCAAAAACTTCCTGGCTGAAATTACCAGGATCTTCTGTGTTGTGTGGCCCATATTATGTGGGCACTAACGACTCTAAAACTCAGAGTTCACATGTCAATTTAGTGATTCTGTGAGGGTTCACACCCATACAGTATTTAAAGTCTGCAACTCCCCAGTTATAACTGAAGAAGCCTCTATAGCTACAGCCCCCATGGCACTTGGAAGTAGGCAGATTTTATTACAGTTTGACAAAGCTGTGCTAGCTGTTTCCCCCTATATCCACTCCTTATGGTAAGTTAACTGAGGCAAGGCTGTAGCCTCATTATTACTGGAAAGGTAAGTTTATTTAGTGTAGTAAGTGTATTTAAAAAGAAACTCTTCTTATAAACCAACAAAAACAACATTGTCCTCTTTTGGTCTCGTTTGGTCTATGGAAGATAACTGTTGTATAATTTGTTGCTTCAATAGACATTCAATGTAGCCATTTCTTATTTTTGGTTCAATGTAGTTTTGTGTATTTTTGTCTTCACAGCTTCTTTCGGAAATTAAGAAAGTCAACTTCACAGTGAACACTACGCGTATATTTTTTGACTCTAATGGAGACCCCAGCTTAGGATATGATATTTTGTACTGGAACATGACTGAATCCAAACAGGGCACGAGAATAAAAACTATTGGAGAATACTGGCCAAATGGAAAAATTGAAATCAAAAACAATCTTGTTAGTAATAAGAGTACACAGATGGTAAGGTCAAAATTTAATTGGATATCTAATTCCCAAAATAATGAATCATGTCAAACTGATTCTGTTTTGTCTTTCAAAGGTCACTGTTTACAACTGCTCGAAAACATGTAAACCTGGCCAGATGTTGAAGCAGCAAAGCAAAAAGTGCTGCCATGATTGTGTTCCATGTGCAGAAGGAGAGTTTTCTGCAGGAAATGGTAAGTGTTTCTTTATTTATCTCAACCAAAATGATAATGGCTGCATGTGACTTTTATATGTATATTATGTATAATGGTACCCAGTTTAAATCTATAGTTTAGATTATTTAACTTCTGTGCATGTGTGTGTGAGTGAGTGTGTGAATTGTTAACTTGAGGTACTGTGCATTTTCTCAACTCAACCCTGATATTAAGCAAATATGGCTTGGCTTGGTACGTCCTCATTCATGTTAAACAAAATGCTGTTTGTTAAAGGGTTTGTCATGTACATTGTGAAAGGGACGTATTCTTCATGATGAATACATTCCTTGAGCGGCAGATGCGCATTTGTTTTGTTTACTTATACAGGTGACAAGTGTGAATCCTGTGGGCAAAAGAAGTATTCATCTCCACAGAGGAATACGTGTTTTAAAAAAACTCCTGAATTCCTGGACTGGTCAGATCCCTTCATTATCATTTTAAGTTGCCTGCAAGTTTTGGGAATAATTACTACCATTTTGTTTGCTATTTTGTTTGCAATCTATCGTAGAACTCCAGTCGTGAAGGCTGTTGGAGGTTACTTGTGTTTCTTGGAGCTTTTTTCCTTGCTGGTCTGTTTCTGCCTTGCATTTAGCTTTGTAGGAAAACCCACTGCAGCTTCCTGCATGGTAGGCCTGCCTGTCTTCGGCATTGCCTTTTCCCTCTGCATCTCTTGCATTCTGGCTAACCTGATCCAAATCTTAGTGGGCTTCAACTTTGACCCGAAGATAAGGTTGTGGATAAAGAAGCTCAATCAGCCAGCAGCTGTGGTGATCATTGTCTCTGGGATCCAGTTGGCTCTATGTGTGCCATGGCTGTACTTTTACCCTCCATTTCCTTCTGAAAGAATATTGAAAACGACCATCCTGCTGCAGTGCCACAAAGGCTCAGACAAGCTCTTCATTGCCATGCTAGTCTACAATGCTTTCTGGGCCCTTAGTTGTTTCCTGTTTGCATTCAAAGGTAAACAGTTGCCAGATTTGTACAAAAATGCAAGTTTAATCACCACCAGCATGATGCTTTTTTTAATCATTTGGATCCTCTTCATTCCAATTTACATCAGTTTGTTTGGGAGTTACAAACAAGCCATTGAGAGTGCAGCCATCCTCATTTCTAGCTACAGCATCCTCTGCTGTCACTTGGCCCCAAAGTGTTACATTATAATGTTCAGGAAAGAGATTAATAATGAAAATGCCATTACTGAGTACATCAGGAAGCATTTTGAGCAGAAAAACATGACTGTGGTGACATCATAAGCCCCTTTTTACAGACAGATCACACAATACTGCCATAAAGACGAGCCATGCCTGTTTTGTTTTTTCACACTAACCCAAAGAACAGCAGGATGTTATGTGATGTTAGATAGCATGTGAGGAAAAGAGGCATGACAACATGTAACACTACAGCGCTGGTGTCACGATAGTCTGTTTTACCGGATGTAGACTGTTGGTATAAGCTTGCCACTGGGTGCCTATTTCAGGCAGCATCCATTTCCCTCTTTTATCTGTGCGTTAATGCAAAACAACATGCATAAGGGGAGGCGTGAACCATGGATTTGGCACAAGAAAAAGAAATATAGCGTGTAAATTACTGAGCTTTAGTTAGGCTGGTAGGCAGTTTTTGTTGCCCTTGGCAGAACCTTGCTGGCTGTTTCTAAAATTCCAAAGTAAGCTAATTGGCTGCCTTTGTATATAACAGAGGGAGGGTGTGTTCCAAAGTGCACATTTTTCTTTTTACTTTTAGTACATATTGGAGCTGCCCTTACAATGTACATACATTTGCATACAGTATGCATACAACTGGGACATACTACATCGTCATGACAGTGTACTGTTAAGATTTATGCTTATTTAACAGTACCTTGAACTTTTACTCTCTTGCTTCTACATACATCGCATCCTTTTGCGCAACATTTGGGAGAACAAAGAAAAGATAATGAGCCTTGAATGCGCGGTCACATGTAATTGCTGCATCTGTCATTCTGTCAAATGAGCTGTCATCTGCCAGAGAGATATCAAATGTTCGGATGTTCCTAGCTTAGTTTGTATTTTAGTTAGACACACTGGAACACATGTGCTCTGTTGCACAGAGTACTGTGGGTCAGAAAAATTCTCTCTTGTCACAAGACATGCACAGTAGTTTTTGCTATTTGTACCATGCCAAAGTTCTAACAGTTGTGTTGTTAAATTAGTCTTTACTGCTGTTACTACCACTGGTAATAAGTCATGAGATGTTTTAGAAAGAAATAATATAATATAGGATTTTTACCGACCGCTCTCTGGTGATTTGCTGGTTTAAAAACCATTGTATATACAGGATTAAAGATGACATTTTTAGAGTGAGTAGTTTTCTTGTATGTTTAGCATACCTGTAAAATAGTATATATTGACCTATGTGTATCATTTTGATCATAATGTCTTTCAGATGTGACTCAGTTTTACCTAGAAATGGACATAGAAATGAAATGATTATGAACACTGATTATGTGGCATTGTTGCTTCTGTTTTATTACTTCATTTTGCATATTGGTTGTTTAAGATTTAGGCAGTGTTTTAGTTTGTAAAGACTTTGAATAAAAAACTTTCACTTTGTTTTAAATTACTGCACTTGCTATGTAGCTATGTAACTTTTGTCCATGGCGTGTTCACAGTATGCACAATTAATATGCTCCAAAATGGGAAATAATTTCATATATTAAAAGCTGCTGTAAGCGTTGTTGTTGTTTAATCTAACTTCCTCTCCGTTTTGCAATTAGCAATCCTCTCCTCTCTACGTCACCACATTAAGACAGATTGGTAATCACCAGACATAGCAGCAAACATAAGGGTACTGCTTTTTGTAATGTATCAATTACAGCAGCTTTATATAGCCTAGGCTTTAAACTAACCCAACAGGGGCCAGTACCCCCCCACCCCCCGACAGGGAGTCTGCCTCAATAATACAATGACAGATTTCTTGCAATGATTTTGGACTGAAGGGAAAGGCGGAAATAAAGTGTCTCAGCATTTTACTACCCAATCAAAATTGTTGAAATTGTAAACGCAGTTTTGTCTGAATTTCCGGGTTGTATATGCCCCCTAACAAAAAAGCCAGCCACAACCTAGCCCCCCTATTAAAACTGGTCTAGAACCGCCACTGTCCTCTCCACCTCTCTCACTCCGCTCACTCATGTTCACTCTAATGAATAAATATGGCAGAATATAATAACCCTTTTGTGTATCAGTTGAAGGAACATTAGTATTCCTATTTAGGCTACAAGCAGATAGGTTAAAGCTTTAATTATGTTAAATATTATTTTCTTATTTGGCTAAAGTCTTTGTCCTGTGTTTTATTATCATCATAATCATGATCAGCTAATTAAAGGCAAAAGTACAAAAATCATTCAATGATCAGGAATTTTCAAGTAAAAGGTATCGGTATCAGTATCGGCAGTACTGGCCCTGCGATTACTTGGTATTGGATCGATACCAAAATCGCCCACCCCTACCTTCCGCTTCTCCTTCCTCTCCCATTTATTCACTGTCCGCATGTACACACGCTCCCTCACTCTCGCTCGCCCACTCACACCTGATGCACCGCCCTACTCCTGAAAGAGGCTACGTCACTCTTACAACAATGGCAACTGCAGATGCAGGAGACCCATCGACAGAACTTGAACCCTCTCCTCTTTCACTGAAGTCGCAGGTGTGGAAGTATTTTGGATTTCCAGTGAGTTATGTTGACAACATTTGCATTGTTGACAAAAAAGCCACAGTTTGCAAGCTCTGCAGAAACTAGATGGCAGGTTATTTAGTTTAAGTTTCCATTTGACTGAAGATATGTTATTGTTACATTATGTTGTTAAGAAATGTTTTAAACTTGACAATGTGGTGTGGTACATTGCGAACAAAGGTCAGAAATTACATTGCATAAAAGTTTAGCCTAAAAATGGCATAGCAACCTGTGCTGCAAAAAAAAAAAATGTAAAAAACGAGAATCGAATCAAACCGTGACCTTAGAATCGAAAATGTAATCGAATCGAGGATTTGGAGAATCGTGACACCCCTAGTTTTAACGTAATTGTGAATCTATGGAACAGGGTTGATTTGATGTCTTTAGGATTAAACAAGCCACACAATTGAGTTGTATAGTTTAGTACAATCTATAAAGGTCATGACTGACTTGAGGGATAGTTTACTTTCTGGGTAGAGACAGTTTTAAACCTCATGTTTAAGCCTGAATGCAAGATATGTGGGGCTTATTTTAAACCCCTAGACTCAGTTTATCACTCCTCCCTCAGATTAGTTACTGTATATCCTTATGACGAAGTTGGTTGGTCTTCTCTGGCACAGAGGTGCAATAAACCTGTGTCTTTTAATCCATTATTGGACATTGACCATCCAAAGTAACAGCTATGCTGGAATGGACCCTATCAGACTCACTCTACCAACTGTCTTATGCTTCACATTTATGCAGGTTAAATAATCTCTTTAGTATGCGTACACAAAACACATCTACAACACATTCTTAAGATCAATACCAACCCCTGAACAATTCAAGACAATAATCTCAAAACACGTCAACTCAGTGTTCACTTGTTTTCAATGAGTACTCTGAATAAAGTTTTTAACTTGAACTAGAGTGTTCATACTATGCTGATATGCAAAACCAATTACCTTGCCTGTGTCTGGAGCACAATTGTGAGTTGATAACAGTGACAATTCTGCTATGGACCTGCTCTTTCAACTGTTCATGAAGGCCAAGAATGTTACTCAAGCAGTTCCTTGTGCCAACACCAGATGGGGCTCTTGAAAAATTCCAACACTTTTCTAAAGCAATATAAGGCAACATAAAAAATAAAAAATAAAATAAAAACACACAACATCCATAATTTGGCTCTGCACCTAATATTTTATTTATTAAAAAAATACAAAACTTCAAAAAAGTTTCCATAGGAAAGCATTATGAATTTGCAATCCCGTCTCTTTCAGATCCATTTAAAATGTATGGTTAAACACTGCTTCTTATTAATATCATGAACAGATGTCCCGCCTTCTACAAGTTACAAAAAAATAAAATAAGGAGGAGAGGAGGAGAGGTGCAGTCTGCTTCTTGAGCCCCTGTGTTTTAAGTGTTAATCTTCAAGATGTTTTTGGAGGTACCATAGTTTCTGGTGAACAGTACTTATGCGGGAATCATACACTTGACATAACCAGCAGAAATGTCTATTTTGTGAATGTAGTGCATACATATACTGCTCTGACAAGTTTTTGCAAATGGGAAAGCATGGCTTTGGCCATTATCAGCACAAAGGCGTTTACAGACAACACATTTTAGTTATATTATAAATGGCAGTAAAAAAAAAAATCTTGAGGGCTAACACTTGACAGGTTCTGTACAGAAGTGGAGATCATTTAAAATATAAATACAAACATAGCAGCCATTAGTGAGGATTTAAATCACCCCTCTAACCACCCCTTTGCAAGTTACAAGATAGAGATGTAACTTCAGTCATTAGTAGGGCTTTTAAAGGGTCAGCAGTTTAATAACGTCTTGTACATTTTGCAGGTCAGCTAGCACTGTCTACTGCCTATGCTACAGGCATTCTGCGACTATACTTTGATATTAAAGAGCACTGGTAGCCCCTTCCCTCTTGGACTACTGTTATAGTTTCCATCAAGTTTAGTTTTGTAATTTATTTAGCAAAGAAAGAGTTCATTTCTCTACACTACTCCAGTTCAACAAATGGGTTATTCTTTAACTATAGCGCTCTGTCTTATAGTCACTCTCTCAACCAAAAGAGACTTCAGCAACAAATTAGAGTACAGAGTTACCCTGTCACACTGCCTGGAACACACAGAGACACTCAGAGTGTGATTCAGCCTCATTTCATTTAGGGTTGATCCCCATCTTCCATACAGAACACAAATTTGTGCAACATGCCCCTCTCATTCTCCTGTCAAGTAACTGGCCTTGAATTTCACGTACATGTCGAGAGAAGAAAAAAGCGCACCTTCTCAAATAACAAGGATGCTATAACATTGCTGCGATGTACAGTATGGGTTTAAACAACATGGGCCTGGCAGGGCTTAGTGGGCATGTCCAAGCTGCTTTCTCTGCCACAGCAGGCTGGCACTTCCAACAGGCAGGACTCCACCACAGGAGCTGGCATGCCCTGGGAACGGATCTGCTGCACGTGTTGCCTGTAGAAGACAAAGCAGATCACAGTCACACTCACACTCGCACACTCACACTCACACAGCCACTTTCAGTTTATGAAACATCTACTCACCAGGCAGGGCGGGACATGACATAGTGCAGGTCAGGTCTTTGGAAGCCATTGAATGTGGAGGAGGCGGCCACAGTATAGGCACCCATGTTCTCGAAAACCAGCCAGTCACCCACCTGCAGGTCAGGCAGGCTACACTGCTCAGCAATACGATCAAGGCCATCACATGTTGGACCCCAGATACTGCAGGGGTACATGACCTCATCTGGCTTTGGCTTCTGTTAAGTGGAGACAGAGGACGACAATTATTGTTTGTTTTTCCATTCACTGACACATTTGTATGACACACTTTGTTGCCATTCCAATTCTTGAACTTCACATACCTTATGCAGTATTGGCAAACAGTGAGCATGGTCATAGAGTATACAGTTGAAAGACCCGTACACTCCATCGTTGACATAGTACATCAGAGTCCTGTCATTGGTCCCTTCGTCTTCCTCTGTGAAAGGAAGCAGAAAATATTTTACAACTGGGATATGTTATAAATCTGCTTTCAGAACAAACCATTTAAAAAAATAAACACTTTTTTTTTCCCATTCAAGGCTTTTACCGTCAGAGGCTGATTCATCATCAATGATGACCTTCTTGGCAATGATGTTGACAACCAGTGTGTAAGCAGAGGCCACATAAAAGCGCCCTGGCTCAGCAATGACCTTAATACCAGCATCAGTAGGGAAATACTTGTCCAGGGCTGGGCTGATTACCGCTGTGATCTAAGGAAGGAATGGAAGTGTCCATAGGTAAATGTTGGACCATAGACATATCTTGTGCGAGTAATACAGAAACTGCAGTTAAAAGTACAGAAGCCTCATTTTTTTAAATTCCAAAATAAACATGAATAATATTTTGCCTGTGAAACGCCTCTTAAAAAGCATGATACCTCTTCAAATTGGAGTCCAGTGTCATCTGTACCAGGGAAACCACCCCCAATGTCCAACAGGTCCATGTTGAAGCCCAGCTCATCCTACAAGTCAAAATCAAAAGAGTCCAAGTTTACTTTGCCATTGGTAAACCCACATATAACAGTTACACAAGTATTCTATCACAACTCACCCCAATATCAAAGACACAGCGGGCATCGGCGATAGCTTGGGAGTAAGTCTCTGGATCAGTGCAACCACTGCCAACATGGAAGCTGACACCGATCACATCCAGCCCCAGTTCCTTAGCCCGCTCCAGAAGACCTCGACAAGCTTTGAGTGGGGCCCCAAACTTCACACTGAGGCGACACACTGCTTTTGAATCATCTGTGGCAATCCGCAGCACCAGCCTGGGCACAGAGCAAAAGAATTAGTGAAAAGGGAAAATGGAGAGAAGCCGATAAGGCAAATTAAATAAAGCTTTCATATTATGGATGTTAAAATGTCTCACTTGGCATTGTCATGACAGCGGGCCACTTTCATGAGTTCCACCTCACTATCAAAGGTCATCATCTGGACCCCATGGGCAGATGCATACTTGATCTGAGAAACTTGCTTGCAGGGGTTGGCATAGATGATTCTGCTTGGATCGACTCCCAGAGACTGAACCAGCTGAATCTCCGTCTAGAGGGGGACAATGCCAACAGTCAGCAAAAAAAAGTACCAATTTAAAAACACGAGCTGCCAATGCAATTTCAGAGAGCTTTGTGCTGTGTTATTCGGAGAACATCTAGCGCAGTGGGAGTTTTTCCAACACGCACCTTGCTTGCACAGTCAAAGCCAGTTCCCAGGGATGCCAGTGTCATAACAACAGCCCGGCTGTCATTGCATTTGACCGCATAGAAGGGAGTGACACGAGGCAGGGCCCTCACCCAGCGCAGGTGTTTCTTCAGGACATCTCCCAAATCACAGACGTAAAAGGCATCCCTGTCGTCCTGTGAACGAGTGGATGGGAAATGGGACAAAAGTATTTATCAAAAGCAGTCCTGTGACAAAAACATCTCCCAAAATAGATTACATGATACATTGCAAATAACAAACACTGTTGGCAAAAGTAAAACTATACAATGATACAGTGCAAGATTTCTGTTCCATTCAGTAAGTTTGACACTTACCGTCATGGATGACTCATTGATCTTCTGCTCAACAACATCTCGGGCACAGAAGCCCTCCTCCAGGAAAGAGAATTCAAACTCAGCAGGAGTGGCAGTGGTCATGGTGACAATAAGTTCTTTTGATTGGGAACTAGTAAAACTGTAAGCATGAGGGGAGAGCAGATTGAGATGTGTTAATATTTGAGGACAATGTCTTTTGTGTACTGAGTAGATTCAATTCTCTGGGAATTGACCGAACGACAGTTTTGTAACTATTGTCTGTATTGACAATACAGTATTGCATCAAGTTACATGAAACAAAAAGAGTGTCACTTACTTTAATATGACAGAGTTTGGAATTCAGTGTTGCTGTCACTTAGGTGCAGAGAAGCCAAGGTGGTTCACCAGTGAAGTTAAATCCCTTCAAATAAGACTCGAGGCCAGGGCCTGCAGAGTAGCCAGTGTTTGTTTTCCTAGAGTGAGGATTCTATAAAACAAGAGAAGTATATTCATTTCTTTTAAACATTAAACTTAATTTCCTCTGGTGGAAAATGATAAGTATTGCAAGAGGTTGCAATAATATATATGGACCCTGCCATGAGCTTAACCTGAGGATCAAACTTAAAATTATAATGTAAATCACTATGAATCTAGACTTTTATATCCAACACAAAGTTAAATGTTTATTCTCTTGATATCATTATGATCAACTTAAAACAGATAAGATTCGAGACTTAAACAGGACAGAACATTAAGTCTCCAGTCTTTAATTGCGCTCTGCTCCATTTTATAACTACGGCATGACAACTTGACACCATCTGCAAAGAAAGTCATTGACGGACCAAGTGTGTAAGCCCCGCCCGGTCACGATGTAAACCAATTACAAAGAAGACCCGCCTTTAACTGACAAGAAAGGCATGGAAATGAACCTATCAGTGACTAATGCTTTACGCACACGTTTAAGTGCCGGTTCCGCTTCGAGATCTTCATGCCATGAGGCAATTTCTCATTCACCCACCGTTAACGTAGTTTATCCTAAACTACTCACGGTCAATTCAAAAACTTGTTCAGCGAAACATCAGCTCACCGAAGTCTATGGTCCCGAAAAGTGTCCTTCACAGGCCGACGTTACGCTGGTCAGTTGGCACATTTTGATTTTAAAAAAAACGAGAATTAACGTTATAGCCAGCTAACGTTAGCGAACGTTATCCAAACATCTGACGCACCGGCCACGTAGTAACGTTAATCTTAAGTAAGACCCCAGAGCGATTCACCTTTGAATACAATTCACGTAACAGTTACGGTAAAATAGCCAGAATATCCTACCCGAAATAACTCCCATTTTCATTGTCCCTTTTAAGCCGCCATAACGCTATCAGCCTGCTAACTAGCTAACGTTTGCTAACGTGAGTTCACAGGCATTTGCGTTGAAATGTGACATTCTGACTAAACGACATCGAATAGTCTTCACTCACCTTAAAAAGCATTTACAACGAGTTTGTCCATTAGACCCGGATGCGGGAATTAAAAAAAAAAACAGTTTCCTTCACAACGAAGTCAGCTGCTGGCACTGGCGCCGTGTAGTACGGCTGACTGGAGTGGAAGCCGGTCGAGGATCCCGTGAGTATTTATAGAGAGCGCGCTGCTATAGCAACGCAGCCAGCTGAAACCGGACTCCCATCCACGTATGAACCGGGCTAGCTTTGTCACCTCATCCACATGGTGCAAGAGACAGACAGGGACCGCTGGACAACTACCATGCACACTATTAGAAATAACTCGCATCAGTTTGAAAAGTCTTATGGGAATTTATACTTTTTCTTTATTAGTTAGCCCAGGCATTCGATAGATAAGCATGCACCCCGGCTGTATGTTGGGTTCCGCTACTCATTCGTAACCATACTCGTATCGTGAAACCACTTTGTCCACAAATTGTTTGACCAGGCAGTCCTTGCCACACTGTGAAGAGACTGAGAGAAACATTTTGTAATAGAGAAATTGGGAGGTGAACCGTTAAAATGATCTTATTATTGACTGCATGTTTTAGTCGACTTTTCATTCAAACAAAGATCCCAAACTAACTCTATTCCTCCAGGTTCTCAAATGTTGTAATTTGATGCTTTCTTTGATGACTACTTGATAGTAAATCTAACATCTTTGGGGTTTGAACCTATACAATAAGCGACAAACAAATTCTAATGGGCATTTTCATTTTATGGATAAAACAATAAATCAAGAAAATAATTCACAGATTAATCAATAATGAAAATGGTCATAAGTGTCAGCCGTCACATGTATGTATGTATGTATGTATGTGTATTATTATTATTATTATTATTACTGTTGTTATTGTTGTTGCTATAATCTACCTGACAGGTTATCATCAGTACAGGTTCTCCCTGGCCAGCTGTGATGGAGAAAACCTGCACTGCATTGGTGTTAATCCCTCAGATGCTCTCTCACGCTGACAGACTGAACAGTCTGCTGGCGCTGACTGATCGCCTGCTGTCCATGATGTGACCTGGCTTGACGGCAGTCTGTTCCGCTCTGAGTACTTGGCCTGTCTGATGAGATTAGAGAGGATCAAAAGGTGTCAACACAGGAATGTATGTCACAACAGCTCTGTAAGGATATACAAGTATATACAACCATGATTCCCGCAAAAAGTTGTGATATTGTGTAAAGCTAGAATAAAAAAATAATTTGATTTGAATTTGATTTTACTTCACTTTTATGTCATTCATTCAATTGAAAACACTGCAAAAACAATATATTTAATTTTGTGAATGTGATGGCAGCAATACCTTTTAATACAGTTAAAGGTATGCTGTTTTTCAGCGTTTTGTTTCAGGGGCAACAAAACGCTGAAAAAAGTTGTGAACTGCTCCAAAAACACCTGTTTTCCACAGGTAAACAGATTCATTGTAGACAGGTGATAGTATCACGATTCAATATGAGAGTAGCATCCTCAAAGAGCGTCATTCACAAGCAAGGATGGGGCGAGGTTCACCACTTTGTGAAACATGATGAATGTAAGATTGTATAAAGGAGATTGCTACATGTGCCCAGGAACACTGGTCAAGCCGTGTTGGTAAACACAGTTTATATGACACAACACAGGTTCTACATGTAACTTTGTTTTAAGAAAGACCTCACTTTAAAATGGTGAACAAGTTCGAAAAGACTCGCTTAATTTTGTCAGTTTTAGCACATGTAGTTTTGTTTCCCAAGAATTTACAATATTTATAAATTGTTACTGGTACTACCACCTTATCAAGTCCATATTGAGCTTAGATTATTATCATCATAATTCATGTACATCTTCTTTACCTTCAATAAATAGTCATGAAGAGGCCACTGAGGGAAAATTCTCAGTTAATGACCGAGTAGTTGTAAAAAATGGCCATGCATAAAAGGCCATTACATAAGTGCTTATATAATGGCGAAGGGTTAAAAAAAAAAAAAACTGGCATGTCTTGCATCTTTCATTATGTCCTGTCACTCTTTGCCTGTCCTATCAATAAAGCTACGAATAGTAAAAAAGGGTGGCAGCACATCACCAGAGTAACTTCTGACTGCTGCTAACTGTAGCTGCCTTAGCTGGACAACTAGTCATGCAGCTGGCGGTTCAGACAGGGAGCCTGCACATGAGCTAGCTAGTTAGCATGCTAACCTCAATATATCTACGACACAGTACTTGGACATCATAATATCAAAACTGGTCTTTATTTACATTCTGTTGATAATAGTAAAAATAGTATTTTTTTAATAGTTTCAACTTCTCACATATTGCCCCTTTAACTGTTATAATGCGTCTGCTAGTCTAGAATCACTAAAAATCCATATTCCATTTTAAGAAATTGTTTGCTGGACATTTATAAAGTACTTCTTTGCAGTAAAATGTCTTTCTACCCAGACCCATGAATTTCCTGTCCCCCAGCCATTTCCCCCTTACTGCACAATCTAATCGGTCCAAAGGTTGCTTTTGTAGACATTTGGTTTGCAAGCAGACATTACCAAATGGAGGAAAATGAAGAATTTGGTTAAGATGACCCAATAGTACATGTGGAAATGTTGCACAGGCAATGGTTCCAGGACACTAACAGGAAACTTTAGGGCTTCATAAGGACAGCATATCTGTGGGCTTAACTTAATATCTTTTCCAGTTCTCGAGGCCACAAATCAAGATGGCATTCTACTTGTTGCACAACAGGGTTTCCATTCAGATTTTCTGCAGGGGTTGATGAATGAAGTAATTTTTTCCGAGCAGTATAATTATCAAAAAAGTCAAAACCACAGCCCTTTCTCAGGTTTAAGCCGCAAACTTGTCTGGTGACATAATTTGCCATTATTTTCATACACTGCAGTTTTCCTTTGTCCTGCCCTCAATCTGAACTTGTTCCAGTGGGCCTCACCTCCTATGCAGAAGCATGCTCGTCAAGCAGGAAGTGGTCCCACACTTGGGGGATAATTCATTTTCAACAGATGTTTATCAGCCTGTTAAAAATCACAAGATCACAAAACAACATTTTACACAGCAAACCGTTGTTAGATTGTTTCTCCTCTCGCAAGTCATTTCCTTTTGTTTTCATGTCTCTTCCACCAAATGTCTGAGTTTCTACCCTTCTCCTTCACCCATCTCCTTCTCCTCCCCTTGTAATGTCTGTCTCTGGCTCTGTGTGGACTTTCTGTTATCATTACTGTAGACCATTGTGGCCTAACCCCCACATTTACAAGGCCTCACAAAAGACAAGGAGGATCATTGTTATCGGCCACCCACAAAATACAGTGCAGTTACATGTCCTGGTGACTATGTGTCATCTGGCTTTGTACTTCTCTTCACTTCTTTGTTAGCTCATACTTGTACAATGTAATGCCCTAGTTTGTCTTACTTTTTCATCAACCTATGTCCCTGTACTGTTCAGCTCGGTGTGCACAATACATCTTGTGTAAGCAAGCAGATGAAACATACCAGAATCTTTAATAGACTGTAACTAATTGTACCAAGCTGATCCTCGGAACAAATAGTGACACTCATGAGTAAAAAGAATTTCATGCAATTTTTTCGTTTTTATCCTTCCTTAAAACTGTAATTCTGTTCCTTACTTCTGTTTTTTGATACTTGTGCATTGTCCGTAGGAAGTATGCATTCCTATTGAAAAGTGGGAGGTTAAGTAGTTTAATCATGGATGGCCAAATGAGGCTGTTTGAAGGTGGGACATCAGGGATATAATTGGCCGTTTTTGACTATTTTTGATTTTGCCATTATATTTCACCTTAAAAACTATTTACCTTGCCGTGCTTGGTGTCATTATTTTCAGCATAACCTCACACTTGTGACTGTTCAGTTATTTTTTCATTTTGACATACACAATGGACCTAAAGTCACACAAAAAAAACGTAAAATCTGAGTAGATTTTTTACTGTGAAAACCACAAATGTGTTTAACAAACCATTTTTATTACTCATAATGCAAATATAAATAGTTGTTTGCTAAATGTGTGCACAAGTGTTTGACATGTACAAAGTTACATGTAACTATTTACATTTAAATGCAGGCAATACCTCAGGCTCAGGGCTCCCTCAGCTTCTTCCTGCCTGCTCCACATTCAGCAGTCTCTTCCTTGTTTTGACTCATTAAACATAACGACGACTCCACTACACACTAAACACACTACACCAAACACTATGTCCACGTGATTTGGATGCGCTCAGGAGGTGGGGCGTGGGTGGTGGGTTTTGCAGTGATTGGCTCTGGCGCGCACGTAGCTATGGTTGACAATGCTAGCGGAATGTGTAAATCATGTATGAAATAATTTATTAAAGGTATCTTTGTAGTCCAATCAAATCCGACGTTGCACACCCTTAAACCACGCAGCAGCCATGTTGAAAATCTCAGGTCAGTCTGATCCTGATTGGCAGAGATATTTGAGGCACACACACACACACACACACACACACACAGATGAAATTTTCCATTAATACCTATACCTATTATGTACCTGCATTACAACTAGTCTGCTCTAGAAGCACAAATTGTGTTTAGAGGGGGGAGAGCATATGAGGAGCACCTCCACTGCAGATGCAGTAACGACAGAGCAGAACCAGAGGCAGCTTCCAAAACAATGTCTGGCCACATCTGGTCACATTTTTTCTAACAAAATCTAAAAAAGACAACAGTCACATGAATGCTGTGCCTCCTGAAAAAACACTGATATCTCTGCTTTTATAAACTGCTCTTCTTACCTCCACAAGCAAGCTGCACATACTGTAGATGACAGTGTAGTTACCTTGCTAGCATTAGCTATGTTTATTTTTCATGTGTAACATTTGACATTATGATGATGACATCAACTTATCCTGTAGCTCGTGGTTTGCTGGCCTTTTAAACTATTGCTTCTTAGAAAGCAAAATACTAAAATTGCACAACTAACACAACTAACTAACAACTAACTTAATACAAATTAGTAATATTAAAATAAAGAGTAACTTGTACTTCATTAGTAATTTTTACTTTTACTTGTCTCACTTGTCATGGGAGTAATAGTACTTTACCTGGGTAAAGTTCAGTACTCTGGCCACCACTGCATCTACACAATGGGCCTCATGCAAAGAGAAATATTCAAGCAAATGTTCTATTATTTTTTCTCTTGACAAATATCAGAGATATTTAAGAGAATGTTGCTTTTTAATGTGTCCCAACACTATGGGGTACAAATGTGAAATTGCCTTATTGCACAACACAATTTGCAGAATCTGCTTCACTGGCTGCTCCGTATCTCTGTTTAAAAATTCCAGAAAATGACTTCAAGATCTGATATTGTTTTGTTTACCTAAACTGTCTGAAATGACTAAACTGGTCATCCTGCAAGCATAACGATGTTTACGAAAGTACTGAAGATAATGTAATAAAGGCATTCTATTCTATTCTATGGACTTTCTATTGTATATGTACTTTTCAAAGGAAAAGTTTGGCTTGTTATACCTGCCATAAAAAAAGGTTTTCCTAAGCCCATATAGTGATATTCTTTACACAATCACATGTTTCACAAAGTGGTGAACCTCGCCCTTTCCTTGCTTGTCAACAACTGAGCCCTTTGCTGTGTCCCTCTCACCCAACCATGACACTGTCACCTGTTATCAATGAATCTGTTTACCCCTGGAATGTCCCAAGCAGGTGTATTTGGAGCATTGACTGGAAATCATTGAGGTTGATGAGGTAAACCATCAAATACATTTTTTTTATATTTTGAAAGGATTAGCAAATTAGCATGTAATATAAAATTTTAGTTTTACTGAGTTTCAGAACTGTTTTTGGTTATATAACTTTGCAGAACAAGAAAAAAGAACCAGTCAGATCATTTTTCTATTTCTACTATGCCATCCACAATTTGTGAACAATTAGTTTCGATCGCTAAGTGAAATTTAAAATTGAATTTTTATTTTCAAAAGTCAAACACTGCTTCTTTTTCAAGCAAGCTTTTCGTCCAAAAACATCTCAAGTGTTTATCATTCAAACAGCTACATAGTTGTGTAGTCAAAGGTCAAGGATTGGAGGTGTTCAGACTTCATAAGAGGTTAACCGGTAAAATCCATGATGCCTTGACCTCAATATACCAGAGCATTTTTGGCTGACCCAGACAGCTACTTATGAGACCGGAAGTTTTAGGTTTTCTTTGCATGGCTCGAGGCCCATCTGAGCAGATGGTATGGTGATGTTTCTTAACGGTTTTGACTCTGATCCATTTGTCATTTCAGATCAGACAGGGTGACTTTGGGATGAGCACCCAACAGCATGTGTCACACAGATAGCTTAATCATCTTAAAGTGCTGATGACAGACTCCACCCACACAGCTGGATAGGGTGAAAACAATTACATCACACAGCCACTGAAACATGACTAGCCAGCCACAGAAATAAAAAGCATGGTTCTAAATTGTACTTGTCATTGTCAAGAAGTGTATTTTCGTAACATACACAGACAATGGGAAGCTTGTAATTTACGTCATTCTGTAGTCTTTCTTGTAACTGCAGTACTTTAAAAAAAAAAAAGCTAATTGAAGGTTTACATGAATGGATCTCTACTGCCTGAGCTCATCCGTAGTTTATTCACAGGGCTAATGTCACACGTGTCTTGTTAAAATCTTGTCCAGGTAATCTATTATTGGATGCATGTCCTCACTCTGTGGAACAGCGAGTAGGAAAACTCCCTCCACCTCCTGTACCATTGCCCTGCCTTGTCTTCCAAAAAGTTAGGCTTTTCTTTTTTCATCGATTGCTATTCTTGACTCATTTTTGCTGGCATTATATATCAGGGGGAATCACAATGTAGGTGCAGACAATTCAAGTTGATTTGCGTTTCATAGATTGCAAGAGTGTAACAAATGATTCCAAACCTCAGCATGTTATATGTACATTATTATATGCAGACACACGGTTGGAAAGCATCTCAAGACTAAGTTCAAGCATAATCTGGGAACATTTTTAAAACTGAGGCCCCAGTAGCTCAAGTAAAATGAGCCATAAAGACAGAGAAATGACTAATTTGCTTCACTGACACAATACCTAATGTTGAGCTGAGTTGAGCTAAGCTGTTCATGTTTAAGCTTCTTGTATGAGCTAACTCCACTGAGCTCCTAACATTCTGTTGCTTGCTCTTTGAATTCTACCGTATGCTTACTCATGACATTTATGGGGTTCTATGCATGTTGCCACAAGGGCTTTGCATGCCCGGCCTCCACCCAGAACAGCCACAGATTGTTCCCCTATAAGAATTTTAGGCCATGTATTTGACACATTTTTTGAACCATTGCCTTGTGAGGCAGCTAGATTTGCGAGATCATTCTGCATGCCAGGTTAGGGACCAAAGGGTTGAAGGCATTGTTAACCTGTCAGTCAGTCAGCAGATCACTTTGGTCCAAATCGAAATATCACAACAACTTTTTGCAATATGTAAGAACTGTCCCCTGTTTATACAAACAAATAAGTGGCAGCATAACACCAGACTAGCTGCCAACAGTTGCTGCCATTACATAGATAGTGTTAAGGCTGGGGTTTGTACCAATAAATGCAGGAGACCGTAGGCGAGAACAAGTTCGAAATTTTAATTCTTCAAGCATAAAGCACACAGAATCCCACTCAAAACACCGAAGGGTAGAGGCAGGAGGCAGGGGGCAGGAGGCAGGAGGCAGGAAGCAGGAGGCAGGAAGCAGGAGGCAGGCTGGCCACAGCATTGAGGGAGCAGGTGAAGACAGGCAAGGCACACACAGGACGGGAACGAAATCATCTGGCAGCATGGTGAAGTCATGAGCGGGTTTAAGCAGAGGTAGGGTGATTGCTTGTGATGCTAGACAGGTGTGTCTCACCTGAGTCTGGGAGACCAGCCATGCCTCCTGCCACAACCTGAAACAGAAAAAAACAAAGGGGAGGGGGAAAGCAGAGAAGCAACAAAAACCTAGACCATAACAGATGGCAGCTGCCTGGATGGTGAAGAGGACGACATTGCATTTAGTGAATTCTTCCATATTGCACCTTTAAATGGATTCACGAGTTTTTATACAGACATTCGTGATCCAAAGAGGATGAAGCCTACTGACCTTTCTGCTATTGCTATCATAAGAAATACATATTTATTTGGAAGGAAGGTATGGAGGCAAGAGAAGAAAACTGCAGAGTGCATGATCTGACTTGGTTTTGGGCATTTTCATGAGGAACATCTACATGTCTTACTATGTTACTATAGCTCAACAGGATGGTTTTAGTATTACCATATAAAGACGTGCTTGTTTTTGAAATGTCATGGTGATAATGTTGAGAAAATGAGCAGCTCCGGTGTGTCTTATATCAGTTCTGTGTCCTGAATCATAAGGTTGGAGTGACTCTGAATTTACAACATACTTACGATGTTGAAAGTACACATCCTTGAACTTATCAAACTAGTCAAAGGGCATACATGATACATTATTTACCCTAAAACCTGTTTTCACTGTGCACACGTGGTTGTTACACACAGGGGCGCCGCCGGGGGGGGGAAAGGTTAGGACGATTCCAAGGGCCCGGCACTGACAGGGGGCCCTTTGAGACATGGGCAACCTATACAAGGGCCCAACTAGATTTTTTTTCATGGGGCCCAAAATCCCTGGCAGTGCCCCTGGTTACACAGACACAGAGCCCTGCTTCTGACACATCTGAGTCACATTTTCAGCAACCCTTGAAAGCTCCCTGTGACGATGCTACATTTATTTTGTAGTTGTCACCAACTGAATGGAGGGTTCACTGCTTCCCATCTTAGCTATCATTCTTTTACCTTTAACACAATTACATTTAGGGAAATAAAGTTTTGCTCTGAAGCTCCAGATATGACTTATGGACTATGAAATTTAGGGGTTAGTAGATTATGATTGAATGATTATGACTGAATTTTCCAATTTGGGTGAACTTTGCCTTTAAAGCATCTACAAGAAACTTGAATGTGTTGTTGATTTTGGCGGCCCACAGACAAAAGTGAAAAAAAAAGTAAATGCCGCTTTGGTCATGCTGCCGTACCACCAGACTACAGAGTAACTTCTCTCCTTGGGCTTTGAGTCTTCTATATTCATCCTCAGCACTTATTTGTCACTCAAACCTTCGTGTAAAAAGAGGCACATTTAAGATTTACCGTACTTTCGTTTTCAGGCAAGCTAATTTTCAATGGAGTGCAGGGGCACTCTTACGCTAGCATCTCAAAATCAGTAAGAAGGCTCGACACAACATGAAACGTTACTTGTAGTATCACCAGGGTCTCTACTTTTGTGTTTCTAATTAAACCTGAAAAACAATGAGACACAATGATTTGCTAGTACGCTCAATGTCCGACTTGCAATCAAGCTCTGATTGGATTGGAGTAAACAACGCATTTGATCATGACAACTGAAGTCCTGGGACAGAAGTCCTGTGCCAAGAGGTCTAATGTGGGTCTACGTAATGGTTTGGCTTACGAGGCACAGTATCAAATAGCTCTTCCCCGTCTTTGTGGAAATTCTGTTTCCTTATTCTTTGTGGCAGCTTTGGTTGACCCACTTCCTGTGGCCTCATCACCAGTTGTTATGGTGAGGCATTGTTGAAGGAAATGAGGCAATTCGCCTACAACCCAGATTAAAGAACTGGACCAGATGACACTTTGCTAAATGATGTTTATTTGTTCTAAAGTGGAACAGTGTCACTGGGGTAGCAACACAAAGGAGGGAACTAGGCTGGAGCCTTGTTGTCCTGCCTCGGTCACCTATCACTGATGGTTATCGCTCAAGGAACACCTGGCTACAAAGCTCCCTGTTCATGCTTTGTAGCAATGAAGTTCTGGTTTAACGTATGTAACACCCTGACCCTGATTTATTCAGCTGTATGCAAAGTGAAAAGGCAACATAAACCCAGTAGAAAATGAAAGCCATAGTTTGACATTTTGGGAAAATTGGCGTTGTGGCCGGTATTTGAGAAGATAAATATGACTCCACTGATTAAAAGGCCTGGAGGTTACAGGTCTGTGGTCAAGAAACAGTCTGGCACATGACTTCTCATAAATCAGCATATTCTAAGTTTTACTCTCTGCTTTTTGTAGGCGGATGGGTCACGGTGAATAGCATGGTGACATCAAATGAGTTCAAATGAGCCCAGGGGCCAGTGTTGGCATGCTGATGGCTTAAATGCACCTCCCTCACATTTGAAATAGGCCAATGCTGGAGCAGAGGGGATTCACACCATCATCACATTGGGGGATGGGAAGGACACCCAGGCAGTCCTTCCATTTCCAAGAACTGCAGTTGTTGGTGTGAGAGACGGACAGAAAATACTTCCCTCATTCAGCCTTCGCCTCTTCCAGTCCTCTTACTTCTGACGTATTCTACAAAACTGCAACAAAGGAAGCATGCTCTATGTACCCAATTTGAGTCATTTTGGCACTCAGTTGAAATGCTGTTTTTTTATTTTTCAGTACTAAAAACAATGTGTTCAAGCAAGTGTTGTACCAAATATAATACATAGTACAAGTTTTCTTAATCCAAGTGTTGGCTAAACAACATACAGTAAAAACAAAAAGGATTAAGAAAAAATAATTATAATTATTTGTATTTAATTTTTTACTTCATACTGGCACACATCTTTTCTCCCCTTCAATAACTAAAACAGGCTTCCTGAGTTGTTGTCTAAAAAAAGTATGCAGTGAAGGTATTTCTGGATAATGAGCATTACATGCACACAGGCAGCAACATAGGTAATCTTTGTTGATATACTCTGAATTTGCAAAGAGTAGCTAAACACATGGGCCAGACCACCCTGGAGCAGGTGGAGGTGTGTCTGTCCATCATTATCAGTCTGTGCCACTCATGCATGTCTCCAGTTACATCTTCAACCCTCTGGAAGAGTTAAGTTCATGGAAGACACCAGGGAAGTCTGATGTGAGCTGAGCAGTGTTCTGGACGTGCGTCTGTTGTCAATCAGTGACGGCCTCTCCCTCTCCCTCTCCCTCCTCCTCCTCCTCCTCGTCCTCCTCTTCCCCTGCCGCCACCCCAGCCTCTACCGCGGCTGCTCAGGTGTCCTGCCGAGCGCCTCAGCTTCTTCCTCTCCTCATGGTGTTCCTGCTCTGCTTGCTGCTGCTTCTTCTGCTGCTCTGACTGTGAAGGAGAACAGAATATTGCATATTAAGTAAATAATATTCTGTGTTTCGTTCCTGTACATTAGGTAAAATGACGTGTGACGATGATTTAAACTTGGAGGAAAAGCAAACAGTTACAACCATTGCACACTTTCAGGGAGGGGCATGGGACAACACAGGATTTTGAAAGTTGAAATGTTTTCTATATTGTATGGCTCACTATATTACTGAATTATTCCTTGTGTGTTTCAGGGAATTACTTCTGTGAAGTTGTTGTTTTTTGTACAGCCTCAAATATGAGCTCTAGACAATATCCAGAGAATCAGGTTCTGCTCACACCATCAGCTTATCCAACTTATGTCCATATGATTTCAGGGTAGCAATAATAGCTACAATGATAAGTCTATCGAATTGGCATCTATTTTGCTAGCTATTTTGATTATCAATTAATAGTAGTTATAGTCATTTTTGAGCAAGAAATGTCCAGCTTGCTTTCTTTATCATTTAGGATAATTAATGGAGAGTCTTTGGGTTTTGTAATTAAGGTTGGACAAAAGATTTAAAGATGTTGGTTTGGGATGAGCATTTTTGCAATCTTGTCAAATAGTCATGAAAACAATTGACAGATTAATCAATAATGAAAACAATTGGTTGCAGCCATAGTTATGACTACTGTTAAATGTGTATATTCTCTCTCCCCAGTAGCTCTTTTTAGATAGAAAAGGCGGCACATTTGCTCCAAGGTAAGGACGGCAATTTGCCAGCCTATCTTTCTAAAACCGAGGCGTAATATTCCTCCTTTTCCTCTGAGGTAGGTGCAAACATGTGACGTGACGTGAAGCTGGGAGCTGGGCTGCAAACAGTGACATAGAATTTGTCTTCAAAATAAGAGCTTTACATTGCACACCATTGGAGTTTAGAACTGGGTTCTTAGCGGGGGGCTTTTAATTTGAAA
>CAEMYA010000447.1:538174-575838 GCA_903131615.1 Diplodus sargus
GAAAACAATTGACAGATTAATCAATAATGAAAACAATTGGTTGCAGCCATAGTTGTGACTACTGTTAAATGTGTATATTCTCTCTCCCCAGTAGCTCTTTTTAGATAGAAAAGGCGGCACATTTGCTCCAAGGTAAGGGCGGCAATTTGCCGGCCCGTCCTTCTAAAACTGAGGCGTAATATTCCTCCTTTTCCAAAAGCCGCCTCTGAGGTATGCGTAAACATGTGACGTGACGTGAAGCTGGAAGCTGGGCTGTGAACGGTGACATAGAATTTGTCTTCAAAAAAAGAGCTTTACATTGCACCCCACTGGAGTTTGGAACTAGGTTCTTACCGGGGGGCTTTTAATTTGAAAGTAGCGACCGTCCTTCGCTTGCCGACACAACATCAAGCTAACACAACCAAACAGCTACAGAGACCGAGGAGACGCTGCATCTCCTGGATCTCAGGGGCTGTCCAGTTGTTCATCTTAATGTCCGCGGATGAAATGAAGGACTGACTGCTGTGATCAGCTGTTTCCTGGTTTTAAAACTCCCCGGCTGTGGGTCGCACAACAGTGCAGGTCATTGACACCTCTGCCCACCTCACGCAGATAGCAGTCGAGGCAGAAATAAGTGTACCCTCCGAGGCAGAAAATCGCCAGACCAAAACAGACCCCCAATTTGCCGGCCTCTGTCTAAAACCACAGACCGAGCCGCCAAAAGGACGGGCAAATTGGTGGCTTGGTGCTCTGTCTAAAAACGGCTATTGAACAATTGGCTGCACAAGTTGGTCCATAGTAGATACAGCGTTGTGTATTTCATAAATTGTACTACATTACTTGGTGCACTATGTGAACAGTTTACCTTCTTGAGAGTGAACGTTAGCTGTTTGCTGCCCAATGCACTGTCAGCCATGTTGCTGGTTCCAGTGTGCTCCTCCATCTTCAGACGGTGCTCCAAGGACGCCCTGGAAGAACACAGACAAACCTCAACACAATATAACAAACAGTATACAAAGAGGGCAATAAGAAAGCAGTTTGGGCAAGAAATAGAAAATGTAAATCCATGTAAATTTAATATGTAATATTCTTATTTATCGATTTAAATTTGCAAATGTAAACATGGGCCACAAAGTTTCTTCTGCAAGTGGAGTCAGGTTATGCTTCATCATAAACAGCTGCAGACCCTAAAGCAATCTGAATTATAATCTGGATTTGAAAGAGACACAACCATTTAATACATTTCCAAAGACATACTTTTGAAGTCTCTGCTTGCGGGCCATGTCATTAAAACTTCGGAACTCCTCCCCAGCTTTGATCTGATAAAACTGAGGCTGACTCGTCTTCTTGCTCTCAGCCATGTTTGCTGTTATCTCTCCTCCGTTCTCCTCCAGCAGGACGGTGTTGCGGTCTACTTCCTTCCTCCTCTGCCACTGCCGGTCTCGGTCCTCCTGCCGCAGGAGTCTCCGCTGCTCCCTCACCTCCTCTACCCAACTCTTGTCATCGTCCGAGCTCTCCTCCTCGGAGCTGGCTCGCCCTTCTGGCTCCTCCTCTTCTTCATCAGCCTGGACAGAGATGTTACAAAACCAAAGTTACTGATGTGATACTCTTTCTGGCCTGAATAATTCTAGAAAATACAGAATCTGCCAACACTGCTTGCGAACAACAGGAACAACAGAAACGGATGACTGTGTTTATTACTTTGATTACGGAATGCTAGGACTGGGCAATAAATTGGCAAAATCGATTAATTCGAGTTTGTGGTTTCGGCCGATTTTTAAAAAATAAAATCGATTTTCTCTTTAACTTGCTCCGCCGCCACTCCCCACCGGCTCCTGTAGTTCATAGTGGGCTCCTTCCACAGAGAAACGAACACAACAGGCAGCAAGCTAAGATCTCGTTCCTAAAACGGCAACATCTCGTAAGTTTTTTGGTTTTGTAGCGTCGGACATCAAACAAACCACGGTCTGCTGCAAAGTTTGTTTAAAGGCTTTTGGAACTAAAGGCAGCGGACTGACACATTTATTTCAGCATCTCAAAACAGACGCCTGTATCAGAGTGGGACACTTGTTGTTCACTACTAGATGTACAAGACCGCAGCAGCCCACAAACACCTGCTATAAAGCAGCCAACATTAGCGGAATCATTTTATCATTGTGTCCCATATGACAAGAAAGGATCCCGGTGGACAGCTTTTACAGATACAGTCAGGTTGCATATCGCTAAAGACATTGTGCCTGTATATACAGTGGAGCCAGAGGTTCATCCACATGCCGAAAATGTTCGACCTCAGGTTTGTGCTACGAAGCCACAACGGGTCCTCTGCAGAGGAGGCAGACAGGCTCGTACTCCTGGTCAAAGACAGCCAGCACACCTCATGTCCTGTACATCTACCAACATGTGATGATGACTATGCAGATCTTTAATTTAGTTTACATATCTTCAGGGATATAAAATACTTTTTGTAAACAAAAGGAACCTTTTCCAAAATAAAGTATTTAATAAAAGTTATGTTGGCACTTTATCAATACTAATATGGAAACTGATCTGTTTTTAAAATAGCAAGCAATCTGACATGTTAAATTTATGTTTACAAAAGCATTTTATCAGAAAGGGACACATTCTTTACAAAAGGATGCACTTTTATTTATTTTTTCAAGTGAGTTCGAAGCTGCACTGTTTACAATGGCGGGGCAAATTTGTTTAAAATAAAAGCATTAAAATAAATGCAATGTTTTTAATAATTTCTTTGTAATTTGAAGCTTGCTCTTGAGAAGAAAAAAAAACCGATTAAAATCGTAAATCGAGTTCGGTGTGAAAAAATCGGAGATTCAATTTTTAGGCCATATCGCCCATGTCACACTTGAATGTGGAAATCCACTATTTAGTTAAGCTTCCCTCTTTCATTTTAATTCAATGCCTAAAAAAATGTGTATTATTAATACCTGGAGACTGTCAAATGTTCTTTAACTGTTCAGGAAACACAACTAACAGCTAATTTCAGCATTACCTGTTGGGAAGTAGCCACCTGCTGAGCCAGTAGACGAAGCTTCTTCTTCCTCTTTTGTCCGACCTTGGAGACGATGGGGTTCAGTAGGCGGAACTCCTCACTGTGTTCGTCCACCTGGTACTCTGGGTTTTCAAACATCACTTTGAAGCGGTCGTCACCCAGGATGCTGGGGAGAGCCTGCCGTGTTGATAAATTGAGATCAGAAAAATGTTTAATGTTATGGTTATGTACATGGTATGTTTTTTGTTAGGAAAGGCGTTCTCCATGAGTTCTAAATATCTTAAGCGTGAATGAATTCAGGGACCTGAAAAGCTAAAATGAAAACTTGATTTTTTATAACCTCCAGTGTGTTCTCCTACCTTGCCCTTCTTTTTCCTCGAGGCCAGCTCGGCTTCATCATCGCCCTCCTCCATCAGCTTGAGAGCCAGCTCCTTGTTTACCTTGGGCAGCTTCTGTCTCAGTCACAACACATTGCCCATTTAATTACAGACAGAAAACAGGCAATATGATGATGATCATTTTATACCATGAAATGATCATGGGGAACAGATTTATTTGAAGAAAGCATGTAAAAATGTCTTAAGAAAATATTGGAATTTGTTTTCAATACTGAGCAAGGAAGAGTCAAAACAAGTGATCTGAATGACTTTCTCCCTTATACAAACATAAAAGATAGAGAGGATAACTTCTCAGGGCCAGAGATTTGAACAGTTTGTCTTTGCAAACTAAGAAGAGACACTCTGTCAGGACCTCTCACCTTAACCTGCACTCTTTGCGTCCTGGACTCCTCGATCTTCTGGCGGATCTTATCCTTGCGATACTCCTCGTATGCAAAAGGATTTGCCATGGTTTTGACCTGTGCACAAACCAAACAGCAAACTGTCAAACCTAAACATGCCTAACAGCAGGTTTTGTCTCAGTCTGGATTAACGACACCACTTTTTAATCAAGACATGTTAACACGAAGGCGACATAGCACTTAGACACCCTACCTTGTGATAAAGCCTGATGTCCATGAAATAGCCGTGCATGTAGGCTCTCAAAAGAGATGATCCCACCAGGTGAGACAAACCTAATGAAAATAAAGGAAACACACAATAAAGTCAGAAATTTCTTGTCCATATTATCAGTGCAGCTATATGGATGGTAATGCCAGTCTGTCAATTGGATAGTCCATCACTTTGCTCTAATCTGAAATATATCTTTCCTTGCAAGGCAGCTAGAATTGCAAGATCATATGATCTTGCAGATCCATCTTCTCAGGTTTTACCAACTAATTGATTGGTTGAACCAGTGTCCTTTAAGAAACTACTGGCAACTACATGCATGGTTTATGTGTGATCACCAGCAAGAGAAATAAGTCAAGACGTTAGTGTAACTGCTGTTACATCATCAGTTTTATCAGAACTGGAGAGTTTGTTTCATTGAAACAACAACTCTGAAGGCTTTGAAATCTTTTTTTTTCATTTAAATCATGTTTTCACTCTGACTGTATTCTTTTGGTCCTAGCACCCTCCTACTGTTCTCATCTGATCTGATTGGTTTCAAGTAGCCAGTGAAAGAGAGATGGTTGTATAATCATCCGCAGTATTTTTTTTTAAAAATGCCTGCCCCTTTCCAAACTGTTTCCAAATGGTCTTGTGAAACAAACCACAGAGAGTACAATGAAATGTACTATTCATGGTCCCCAGAGGATGAATGCCACTGATGATTCTTTCTTCTATTGCTACAACGAGGTTATCTTTTTTAAGTTTTCTTTTAAATAACTTAACCACTACATGGACTGCCAGGGAATTTTTGGCACAGATGTTGATGGTGCTCAGAACAATAATTTGAATGACATTAGTGACTTTTCCCCTGGTGCCCCCATGGATGACATCCGTGGTACATGGTGAAATGTCTTGATGACATCTTTGCAGTTCCTGTTATTCTTTTTCCTCAAACCATCATTTGGCATATGATCAAATTCCCACATAATACTGGCCTTCCCATGTGCCCCAGCTGTGTTTTGTGTTATTTAGTAAATATTAGCATGGTAACACACTAAACTAAAATGGTAAACATGGTAAACATTTTAACGCAGAAGAAGATGGATGGATGGATGGAAGGTAATGGATGGATGGAGGTAAAAAAATGTTCAGCTAAACCCAAGCATGTTAGCATTGTCGTTGTGAGCATGTTAATATAATAATGTTAGCATTTAGCTCAAATGATGTATAGCCTCACAGAGACATTAGTATGGCTGTAGACTTGGGCCTCATTTAGACCAAATCAGCCACAGTGTTGTATGGTGGTGGGGGAGTGCCATTCCATGGTCCATTTGTGTGACGCCATGACATGAACTTTAACGCCAGTGGCAGTAATGCACCTCAAAGCCCCTTGTGATTGAACGTAAAAGGAGAAGTTGCTTTGTTGCCATGTTACTAGCATGATGGCCTTAACGAGTGATTGTCTGTCCTCAAGGACAGATTAAAAATAACAAAAGTAAAGAACAGCCTTCGAAAACAGCCTTTGTTTTCAGGATTTACCTTGAGAATCAACTTGTTTACAGAAAAACTATCTTGAGCAATATAAATAAAATGTATGTGCAAAGAACTTTAAACATCTCTCTATAAAAGCAAGGAATCTCTGTCTGCGTGTGTTTGCCTCAAATATCTCTGCGGATCAGGATCAGACTGACCTGAGAGTTTCAACATGGCTGTTGCGTGGTTCAAGGGTGCCGGCGGTTCGGTCCTGTTCTGTTCTGTGCATCTAAACTGACTGCTGTGGATTAGTGAGACTAAACGAGTCCGGACCGTGTCTGTTCCAGTCTGAGGAGATTCAGATACGCGCGGACAACAAAGTGGAATCGGAATCTGTGTATGTTCGTATGTAGCTAGCTGCCAGCTGCTAGCCCACACGGCCCACCTCCCGAGTCAACGGACCAGACGCACCGGCACATCCAAAACTGGGTAAATAATGTCTGCCACGCTTTTTTGCGAACATTGCCGTCACGTTTGCTTTGTGTCTGGTGCTGGAAGAAACGGTCAAAACAGGCTTTTGTCACGAAAGTGTCCAAGCAGCAAGTTTGGTTGTTGAGGAACAGGCGGAAGTTGTGGGAGGGACGTCGGCGGATGAGTGACAGCAGCAGTGACGTGTTGGAAACAACGACACAGATAGCGAGTTTTGGGAGTTGAGAGATTTGTGACATTTATCGTGTTTGGAGTGTATAGTTAGTTTCTTAAGTAGTGTTTGGTGTAGTGTGTTTAGTGTGTAGTGGAGTCTTTTTTTTGTGTTTTGAGTCAAAACAAGGAGGAGACTTCTGAATGTGGAACAGGCAGGAATGAGGTGAGCCCTGAGGCATTTGTATTTAAATGTAAATAGTTACATATAACTTTGTACATTTCAAAAACTTATGCACAAATTCAGCAAACAACAATTTATATTTGCATTATAACTAATGCAATTGGTTCCTTTAAATTCAAATTCATTAAATTAATTTTTCTTTTTACTTTTTCCTACACTGATTTTATGTCATTTTGTGATTTTAGGTCCATAGTGTTAATACAGTATGTCAAAATGAAAAAATAACTGTACAGCCACAGAGGTTGTGCTGAAAATAATCACACCAAACAAAGCAAGGTAAATAGTTTTTACGGTGAAATATAATGGTAAAATCAAAAGTAGTCAAAAACAGCCAATTATATCCCTGATGTTCCACCTTCAAACACAACCTCATTTGGCCATCCATGAAAAAGCTACTTAGCCTCCCACTTTTCTATAGGAATACACGCTTCCTATGGGCAATGCACTAGTATGTAATTAAAAAAAGAGAATCTCCAAAGTGAGATTACTCATTAAAAGGGTGTGACTGGGAGCAGCAGCATGCAAAGGTTGCTCTAAAGTAAAACATTCTTCATGTATCTTGTATAAAAGCCAGTCACCAATGAGAGAATGCGGATACAGAGACACAGAATGTAGAGTAAGTGTGGTCCCAGTGTGCTCTCCTCGTGTTGCCTCCTGGTTACATAACAGGGCCACATTACGCGGCTCCTGTAAATCAACACCGCTGTTCCCCTGCCTGCCCCCTCCTCTCCTTTTATTCCACAGCAGCCAACCACCTTTCTGCTTCTTGCCATCTGATCTCTTTACTGCTGAGCGTGCATTCCAATGTTCATTCAACCCTTCCAGCGTCCACTCCCCCGACCCTCTGTCCTCCCACCCCCCACACACTGCTTCTTACCTAAAGCCTCTCAAATGTTCCCTGGGCCTTTAGTTAGGTAGTCTAGCCACCCGTGCAAACCCCAAAGGCGGCCAAGTGGCTCAGTCTGACTCATAGTTTTGGGTGTAACTTTCAGGGCTGGGATTAAATTTTCTCTTTGAGCAGGGATCTCTTTAATCTTCTGTACTTTCTAACAAAAATAATTTATGCGCCACTTGCATATTTGGTTTAGGAAAATCTTTTCCATGGAATAGGTTGTTTAACTTTGACGTTTAGTTCCATTTACAGTGAGGTTTTTGATGATGAAGACAATCAAAGCAGCAAGGTCTCACCCAGATTTTCCAGGTCCTTCCGGGTGACAAACTTGTAGTCATCATACACCGTGCTCTCTGGGCTTTCCTCCAGCTCCTCTGTCAGGTTGTCAAGGAAGGAGCACCACCTAGGCGCAGGACCCAGGGCCTAGACACACACACACACACACACAGGTATTTGTTGAAACTAAATTGGACTGTCCAACTGTCTAAGGTCATGTTTCCATTCCAGTTAGACATCATTCAGCCCTTCCGTTTTTCAAGGAACTGTAGATTTTGTAATCATGTTAACTGACACTGGCACAGCAAACTGCTTCTCAGGTTGAGCAATCATTTCTTTATTGCTTACCTATAACAACGCCAGTGATTAACTGCTCCACTTACTGTGTTAACATTGACACCTTAATGAGCTGTCTAATTGAGACCCGTCTTTAAGTCTGACTTTATTGGCTATCCCTGGGCTCCTGCTGTCTATCCACAAGCAACCTACTCTCCACCTACACCCGACAAATGCTGGTTTGTATAAAATCAAACCGTTTTACACCCGTACACAGGACCAGACTGGAATAGTTTCACATTTTGTTTGTCTTTGTCTCCAACAACATGCAGTTACAGAAGACACTGAACAAAAGGCAGAATACAAGGTAACTGGTTAACAGTAAGGTAGAAGATCAAAGATCAAAGATCCCCTCATGCTGTGACATCTCACTGATCAATGAGTGGGTGGAATTCCAATGCAGTAGGCCTGACTCAACATTTTCTGCCTCTTTTGTGGAATTTGTTTGGTCCATCTAGATGATGACGTCTTGTGGCCTCACACACTGAGGCCAAAGTTGACAGACAGTTACACTCTCACTCATTCTTATCACTGCTGAGCTGATAAAGAATCAAGCAGCTCTATAGACATAACCAGAGTTGTATGAGGAGCCGAGGGCTGAGAGCTGAGAGCTGCTTTTTCTATGCAGAAACATCACAGAAGCATAAATGTCAGGCTGCTCAAACAAGTCTGGACACAGATCCTGATTTTCCAAGAAGTCTGCTTTCTGGGACCATAAACAATCACATGAAAAGTCTTACTCAGGGCAGGAGGCAGTTGCTATCCGAACTAACCTCAGCGCTGCAATTCTTTGAAAATGACACAAAGCTTGTGGAAAAATTGAATTTACCATCACATAAGACAAATGACATCAGCACAGCCTTACAACTGACTAGCTGGAACTAGCAAATGTTATCATTTTTGTTTGCATAAAGCCAAACCTTTGTTTCAGCTTTTGATCCAACATGGACTCTTTAACAACTAAGTGATGTATTGACCCAATGAAGGATAGAATGGCCCAAGTTCAACTCGTCCATGTCAACATACCTAGAATTTCCCCACTTACACAAAGCAAAGTCTAGTTTACTATACAAAAACAGATATATCCACCACAAACAACACACTTTAAATAAAACCAGAGACAGACTGTTGATGACAAGTTTTCACCAGCTTTAGTCATTACGTAGCGTCCTTGTGAGAACCAGATCAATGGAAGAGAAAATAAACGTACGCACTATTTCTTGCTTCCTCCTACACATGTCCTTAAGCAGTCACCTGAATCACTGACACTTATACAAATAAAAAAAAGCATTCATCTCAGATATGTGCTGCCAGCACCTGACAAACAGGTTGTGAATGTGACTGGTCCGCTGCATGCCAGTTATATCATCGCACTAAGCAAGCAGTAATGAATACAAATGTCTCTGCACGCACCGGGATGTAGAATGTGTTCATCTTGGGATCTTCATTTGCAGTGAAGAGCATACCTATCAATGAGACACAGGATGTATGTCAAACAATGTCAGGAAGGAAGCTGGGCAGATATCACAGAGCTCATCTGCAATGTAAACACTACATTATGTTTCAATTATGTATATTTGAAAGTCTAATGACACTGACAAAAAAGTGAACACTGCTGGTTTATAGTTGATGGTCTAAACGGTCTGATCAGACAGAATGGGTTTAAGATATAGAACCACATGTAAAATGACTTAAATCTTGAAAAATCTGATTGAATCCATGCCAAATAAAGATCTAAATTATGACTTCAGTGGTGAGTTTTGTTCCTTGTTTAAACTGACTGGCATGCAATCAGTCTGCAGTGTGTGAACTCTTCTGTATGATGGCGCCCCCTAGAGGTGAAAGCCAGTTAGAGGCTGTGACAGGGGTTCACTTTTAAAATCATTTTAAAAGACCAAACTTTGACAATTTTGCGGTTACATTAAAACTTACATCCATAATTTATCTGAAAGTCAATGTAGCAATGCAATGTATTTAGATGGTAACAAAGCTATCAGCAGAAACAACAGCTGACTTAACTCTGAGTTTCATTTCTCCTAACCTTTTTATGTTGTGTTCCCCTAAAACACTTTTAATAGTTATATGATTTTTCAGCTTAATTCATTAGATGTTCATTATGTAAATTAACTAATAATCCAGTTAGTAGTTTTTCTTGATTACTTTTTTGTACTCCTGCTGCTGCAACACTTCCAATTCCCTGCATGGGACCAACAACATAAAAAAATATTATCATGACATTATCGGAAGAATTGTTCTCACCTGTATTGGGGTAGATGCAAACATCATTGATGTTGGTCTGAGGCTGTATGGAGGAGAACACCTTGCCCTGTAGCAAACAGATAAAACACATAAAAGATAGGACTTCAGAAAGAGTCTTAAGGGATCCGGACAGTCCAGTCCTGTCATTGTTTCTTTACAACTAGACAATGAACACGTACATAGTTCTGCCAACAAGTTACCATTTTACATGGCCTGATATAAGTGTAAAGAGACTTGAAAACAGCAACAGACTGTATAAATATGAAAACAACCTTTAATACCTCATCATCCACTTGTACAGTAGGATCCAAAAGTCCGAGACCACTTATTAAATTACTTCTGTTTGCATTTGTTAAGAATGTAATTTAAAAAATCATTACAAATTATATTATCAGGTTAACATATAAAGTTAAATGTCTTTCAAAAATGTCCATTAATTTCTGAATATCTCAGTATTGGTATGTTTCCCTTTTGTTTTAATGACAGCATGCACTTGAGCTGGCGTGGACTCCTCAAGTTTAACACTCTTAAAAATCAGTAGAGTGCATACTATCGTTAAAGCCAATGGGGGGAAAATACCAAATATCAAGATATCTTAAAATTCATCAACCCAATTGAACATTAATGGGGGCACTTGAAGACTGACAAAGCCAAGCATTCTGTCACATCACCAGAAGCTTTCAGAAACACTGTCAAAGCATGCTGGGATAGCATGAGTCATTAGGGTTTACATAAACTTGTGGAGTCCATGCCAGCTCAACTGCATACTGTTATGAAAGCAAAAGCAGAACATACCAAATATCAAGATATGTGAGCAACATGTGTCGGTAAATCGGGTCCTGTAATGGCTTTTATTGATTCTTACAGTGTCTTTGTTCCAGATTTTTATAATCTTTGAGTCGGCAGACACAATGAGGTCCAGCTGATCGTGGAAGTGGAGTGACTTGATAGGCAGGTTGTAGAAGTGGTCTTTAACCAGCAGTGGCTGGTTGGAGCGCAGATCATAGAGCAGTACCTGGGAGACAAAGCAAACACAACTATTACATCTATTTAATTTCGTACAGACGTAGGCTTCCAAGTGCTAAAATAATACTAAAAATGTAAAGGATGTGTCTATGGCCAGTATATCATTCCTAACTCCAACGTACCCCTTTATATTAAAACCAACAGCAAATAGCTGTGTTAAACCAAAAGGAGGTAACATCACAGGAGCACCAGCTCCACTTGACCTTCAAGGTCTGAGCTTCTTTTGAGAACAGTATCACTTTGTGAGACAACTAAACTCTGGGAGGAGAGGCAAAATTTCACACCATGTTGGCAGCAGAGAGTTTTACAACAACAACAACAGCAGCAACAACAGCAACAAACAAAGCGGAAGACAGACCAATGCTAAAGACACATGTCAACAGGATGGACTGGTGTCCAGCAGCTGTCGACAATTATCGTTAAAAGAAAACCTGTCACCTGTCCTGTGCTGGTGCCAGCTGCCATGGTGAGAGCGCCATTAAACTTCAGTGCACTTATGGCAGGCAAACCTTGAACTCTGTCAACAAAACAGAAATAATGGTAATGTTATATCAATATGATATCATGGGGATAAATGGCCATGTGAGACACAAAGACAAAATGATGAAATCATGTTAGATAGTGTTGCTGCTTTGTGACAGAAAAATAAACTGTGAATCAGATGAAAGCAGGATGTTGTTCCATAATGATGCACAGCTTGCAGTTATTTTAATGTCGCAAAGTTTTATTGGAGTGGCAAAAATTGCCATGTGGCTACATACAGCATACATCGTCAGGCTAACAACAGCTGAAATTATGTTCCATGTCACTGTAACAGCTTGGTACGTACTCTGCTCCTTCAGGAAGGCTGCTCAGGGCACAGTCCAGAATGCCCACTCTGTTCCGGACACGAGGGTCCCAGCATTCGACCCTGCCCTGGGATCCCAACGGAAGGGATATCAATCAAACACAGGGTAACACAAGGTTTGAGGAAGCTACAACTTATGACTTTATAAAGATTTTTAAAGCTAACTGGGGCATTTTATTAGGGTCAATAGCAATGCCAGGTCCTAATGTAAGGTAGATGTAATGGGTTGAAAAACTTTAACACCCAGAAATGATGAAACAGGCACATTTCTATCAGTCCAGCTCATATTACAAATGTATATAAAAATATGAAAATACAGGCAAAACAAACCATTTTATTTCTAAAGGTTCTGTGCTTTACTATAATATAATGCAGTAGAAGTCTTTGTATATTCTAAAAGGCACTAAGAAATGAACAGCCAGCCATACACAGTCATGGTTTCAACAGTGTCTGCTTATAACTGATGCCTCATCTCATACACAACCTGCAATGGCACTTACCTCAGAGGTTCCTGTGGCAAACAAATGATGGATGGGATTGATGGCACACACATTGTTCTCTCTGGTGGAGAATAGGTCAAGACAAAGAATCATCATGAACATAAGCTCAGAGCAATGACATCAAGCTGACCAGTTAATGACCAGCAAATGTCAGATTGCAAAAAGACTTGAGTGGTACAATAATCTTTGTGTGTATGATCACACTGCAGCAACATGTAAAAAAAGGTCAGAGCAGACTCCATGTGCTAAGGAAGCTCAGGTCCTTTGTGGTGCAGGGGGCACTCCTGACCTTTTTCCATGACTCTGTGGTGGCATCAGCCTTTTTCTATGGAGTAGTCTGCTGTAGCAGCAGCATCTCGGCAGCAGGAAGGAGGAGACTGGATAAACTTATAAAGAAGGCCAGCTCCATCCTGGGATGCCCTCTTGACCCAGTGCAGGTAGTGGGAGAGAGCAGGATGATGGACAAGCTGTCATCACTACTGGTGAAGGAGTCCCGCCCCCTGCAGGTCTATCTCAGCAATGGGCAGCTCCTTCAGTGATAGACTGATACACCCCAAGTGTGTGAAGGAGAGGTATCACAGGTCCTTCCTTCCTGCTGCTGTCAGACTGTACAACCAGCACTGCTCCATGTAGACCTCACATGTGCATTATGTCATCAAAGAACCTCTTTTCTCAGTTTTTTGCACTAACTGGTCAATTTCACATACCCATATCCTACAATTAAATTGTTAACAGTGTAAATCATTATTCACAAACTATGTATATGAGAGTTCTATTTTGTATGTCTTACTTCCTACTTCTTTATTGCATTGTTTATTCTTTTAATGCTTTTATTGTTTATTACATTATTATTGTTTATTATTCCTGTCCTTTGGCTGCTGTGATGAAGAAATGTTCCCATTTGCAGGACAAGTAAAGGAAATTCTGATTCTGATTCTGATTCTTTTAAATATTCACCTGGCTGAATTTAGCATTAACCACTCACTGAGTATCACTGCATAAAAAACAGTTAACAGTATTAATAGTTAAGGAAAACACTTTGTTGTACTTACACAGCATCTGTCTGAAGGGAGTTGAGGAAGCGTCCTTGTTCAAGATTCAGCCTGAAAACTTCTGAACTGAAATATAAACAAAAAAATCAACTGTGATCAGCAAACAAATTTGTTCCACTTGCACAAGACAAATATCTAAAGGTGCCAGAAGTACAGAGTGCCTCAACATCTATTGTTCAATCTTATTCTCACCTTGTCCCCACAAAAAAGAGGTCGCAGGAAGGATAGTGGTAGGAAAAGTCCCGCCCAAACTTTGGAATGCGTGTCTTGTAGTAGTGTCCGTGCTGGGAGTGGAACTCTACGTAGCGGTCAGAGTGTAAAAACACCAACTGCACAGACACACAGAAAATAAATGGTGATGTCGTGGTCTACAAATCATGTTTCCAGATGTAAGAAAAACATCATACATCATACATACTGTAAGTAATATAGTTTAAACCTTGTCTCTGTGATCTAGGCGGAAGTTAATCTGATTAATAGTAATAGTACAGATTTATATACTACACGTAGTTAACTAATTGTAAACCCAAAAACGTCTGGACTTTATAACACTCTGAAATTATGGAAACGTTTGGATCACACGAGTCAGAAATAATCTCAAGAAACCACCACCAGGGGTGCAAAACTCATCAGAATTTAAAAAAAACAACAACTTTAAAGGTGAGTTTACAGTCAATTTTAGCATGAGACTAGGGTCCAGATTTACTCAGGTTTGCACAGCTTTTGCTCGTGTTAAACCTGCACAATCTGTCTCTCTGTGTTTGGTTTTGAAACATGTGAAGAGGGTCTTCAAAGACAAACAGAGGGGCAGATTGCCCAGCCTATGCAGGTTTAGCATGAACAAAAGCTGTGCAAACCTTAGTGAATCTGTCCCTAGATGTCCATCAGATGAACCTTGCAAAAAAAGTGGTAAAGCATTTATTTATTGATGTACATGTGTTTTCTGTACGTAGGCTTTGCACCGAGGCAGCACTGCTCTTTCTGTCCAATAACACACGAAGCTTAAAAAATGCCATAGGCTAAATAAAACATATTAAGCGGCAATATGTATTTAAAAGATGTTCAAGCAAACGCACATAGTTAGAAACAACGTCAAAACACACACGGCCAGCATCACAACTAGGCATAAAGTCCGCTAGCTGATAGAGGGTTTAATATTTTTTCATGTGAGAAAGTCACTGTTAAATCCCCAGTCTGTGGTCAGTTTATCCAGATATCGCCTGTTAGGAAATTTGCTCCGACGTTTGTTTTAGGAGAAATACAGAGGGAGCAGCGACCAGGAGCTAGCAGGCTACATCCATGCTACCAGCACGTCCCAGAGGCAGTAGCCCGTCTACTGAGCCGATAGCCCGGGGCCGACTCCGTCGTCCTCCCGCTGGCGATAACGAGCCAAGTAACTTTATCCGTAACTTTTTAGAGCTTTACCGCTGGCTGGTCGAACTCTTTATAGGAGATTAATGTTGGTCTCACTGATTAAACCTAACAACTGTGGCAGTCGTGTTAGTTAGTAGGTGTAGGTGAAGCCGTTGTATCATCCACTTGTTTTCATCCAGATAAGGTGCACGTGCCTCGCCTCGCCGCACCCCCCCCAAAATTGTTTTATTGCGGATTTACACGAATCACACAAATGACCCATTTGGGATCCAAAACTGCGAATTTCATTGAAAGGTGACAAGTTTGCACCCCTGCACCACTGAAATCTAATTCCACAAATAGTATAACGCCAATAACATTAGTATAGTCTTTAGTTCATCTCTATCCATCGGAGCAGAAATACTGTGTTTAATGAGAACAAATAGACACGCAACAAAAAAACATTTTGATTTAAAATACCAACGTCAATGTTATGAATGCTGCTTTGAACTACTCGGCATAGACGTACCTCACAAAAAGGACCATCCTACCAAAAACTACTGTTACATCAGGGGATCCCTGGGAAAGTTGGATGATTTATTTTTGTTTGTTGTTTTTACAATTTTACAAGTAAGTTAATAAAAATGTCATTACCACTTTCTGACAACCTCACCGATCCTTCCAGCAATGGCAAGACAATAATACGCATTTACAGACCACATAGGTATTGAACGATGTCACTACATAACAATAAAGATCATACAGCAAAGAGTTGGGGCAAGAGAGCCCCAAAGTGCTTACCTTGGAGTAGTCATCTGACAGGATGTCAAAGGCCACAACTGTGAGAGAGAGGGAAAGAAAATTCATCGCATTCAGTCATACATGACATGGAGGCTCTACAACAAGTGGATTTGTCTGCTGACTTACCATCTGAATCCAGACAGCGCTCAAATTTCAGGGACAGTTGGTAGGTGTCATAGCAGCGAATCCTGGGTTTGTAAGTGCCTGAAGTGAATGGAAGATACAAAAAAATCATAAACATACTAGAGGCAACTGCATTGTCGGAGGTCTGTTCTCACTGACAACTGGCGACTGGTGGTCTGATGAGACACTACCTACAGCTCGTCTTACCTGCTGCGAGGATGAACTGACCATCCCTCGACACTTTGATAGAGGTGCACACTGTAGGCATCTCAAAGTCCTGGATGAGCTCAATCCTGCGCTGGATGTCTGGGGGAGAATTAAATCAAATGTCAGAATACTACATCCATAGTGGTCCTCTTGTCAAGGACAATTAACTAGAATGTGATGCTGAAATTGTAGTACTCGACTCACCGACATCTTTCTTTTGTAACTGTCTCTTCTTTCGATCTGACAGCCACTGCGTTTAAGATGTAGAGGTCGTTAGGATTTCGCATTAAGGTAACCAATAAAGCAGCGTTTAGTTACCACCATAGATGTTTCATATTACCCGCTTCCTACCCGTGTTTGATCTATGATAGTTTATGTCAGATAACATTACTGAAACAGCATGAACTGAAATAAATGCGTGGTGCAATAATGAGGCGCAACGAAATAGTAGATGGATGGTTACGACTAGCTGTGTTGGCTAGCTACCTTAGCTAGTCTCACGGTAAGCAGAAAAGCTAGCTCATGAATTATAAGTAAGCGTTGGGAGCACGTCGTGTTTCTTACCTCCGGAAGAGACTTTCCATAGCTTAAATTGTAAATCTTCACATCATTCACGCGAGATATCTGCATCGTAGAGAGCGAACAAGACTCTGCTCACACATAACACTGTTACTGCACACCGCAGACCTGCTCTGAATGCACGTTGTGCCTCAGAGCCAAAACAGGAAGTGAACATGTGTTTTCCGAAATTGGTTCGAGTGGAAACCACACTAAGTAAATGGTCTCCCCCCCTCCCGTCCAAAAATTCCGGGTTAGCACGATTAAAATAATATTATTGATAAAACTGTGTGTAAGTTACACACTTACGGCAAATAACAGAATTGAGCCAAGAGCCAATATTTACATTAAATGTACACATTGACATTGAAAACTGCAGCCTACGAAAAGTAAGTAATTAGCTAACTTCGCTGTTTTAACGTTACATGTCAAACAAAAATATACATTTATTTGCTTAGAGCAAATGACTGAGAATGATTTGACTGACAATTTCCAAGGCCTCCACTGCCATTCAAACTTAAAGAAATACAGAAAACTGAACGATGCTAATCTGAAGAGGCAAGATGCATTACTACGCCTGTACATATCGATACATAATATACAATAGATAAAGGGTACGGTAGTTGTTTTATTTGGGCATTTCTTAGATTTTTCGAATCGTTCCCATTTAAAGTTCAAACGTGGTGAAACGTTCAGAAATATCTTAAACGTGAAATTATTTTGTCGCGAACTTTGAGTAACATGCAAAGCTACAGCACAGTTTCAAATGGAGTCAGCCACAGTAGTTGCTAGAACCACCTGAGTGATGCATCAGCTGCTATGATCCTGGACGACAGCAGGCTGTCAGTCAGCTCAGGTGGGGCAGCTGCTCACTCTCTCGTCGCACTCAGCGGACGGTGATGAAGATAACCTGACGGTAAGAATACCTGACTTTGAAAGATCATATTACTTTTATAGTTTAGTTTAACTGACATTATTTGGCCATGATCAAGGAAAAGGCTCATCATTTAAAACTCGTTAATTAAGTGGAAACCGAACCATTATAATAAACAACTGTTATATCATTAACCTAAATGTAATTTTACAAAGGCAATTTATTACGAACGTCTTTATGCCAGTACGTTTAATGACTTCATGTTATTGTATGTTTGTTTGCTCTGATCACTGTCTTTTAGTACTAAGGCCTGTTATTGTGGGGAGGATTTTGACTGGAAGTCTCCATGTGAAGAGTCATGACAGACTTGTGGTTGATTTCTGTCCCGCTGGACAAGACCAGTTTAACCAGTGTAGAGAAACTCAAGCGCACCATTGCCAAAAACAGCCTGGCTACCTGCTACAGGTTCTCCATTCCAGACCTCAAGGTGAGGTTGATATCATCTGCCCCAAGATTTAAAGTGAGCAAAGTTAAATATACAGAGTAAATATTGACCAAAGAACCGTATGGTAGAGCCTCTCCTCTTGGCCTGTGAGAACAACATTGTCACTAACAAAGAACAAAAATACTTGTATGTGTTTATAAATTCTATGTTCACTCCAGTACAGCAGAGTGGAGTTTAGGAGGGTCATGGTGTTTGGTGTCCTTCTCTGGTGAAGGGAGAAAGGCTCAGGTTGCTCTCTACAGTTTGAGGCAAAATTTCCATCTGACCCATTTCACTCAATGTGATCAATGTTAACCTTGGCTGCTTGGAATCATGTTTTAACAGTACTTTTTTCATCTTTTAAAGAGATTAACCATAAAATAATTTTAAAAGAATGTTCTTGAATGTTAATGTAGGAATCCTTGGGCTGAATCTTAAAAGACAGTACACTTTGAATCTTTAATACACACAGACCTGTGTTTAATGCTATGAGCTCATTATAATGTAAAATGGTTCATACATCAGCCACAGTAACACTAACTGTGCTGTCTATGCCACGACCTCAGGTGGGAATACTGGACAGTCTGCTCATCGTCTCAGATGATCTCTCCAAGCTCGACACACTGACAGAAAGGTGAAAAGTGAAGATGAATGATGAACCAGATTGAATATATTGCCAATGCTCTGTTCATTCCCACCCAAACCTCTTTGTCTCAGTGGTCATTGCACATTTGTAGCTTAATGTGCAGCTTTGTCCTTAATTAGGACTTGCAACTCTGAGCTTGTGTGTGCCATGATTAATTGATGGTCAGGGGCAGATGACGGTTAGCTTTCCCTGGTGATTTTAAATTCATTGTTAGTGTACTGGAGCTCACAGGGTGTAAGTGGGAATGTTAAAGCCTATTTTCCCTTATGCAACAGAAATACTTTTACCATAAATGCAGATCTAATATATTAACATTCCAGGTTTCTTTTCATTATTTGCATTAATTTAACAGTATTACGACAATATTTCACATTGTAATTGCATATTACACTGATGTGAAGAGTTGACACAGGCTTATGTTTGAAATTTGTGTCAGTAACACTTTATAATGACCTTCATTATTTCACTATATACAAACAATGAAATGTTTTATAAGGCATTTGTCAAGCAATTGTTTATAGTGAATTGGCAACTAATGTTATAAACTTAAACAATTACTTAAAAAATGGTCCATTATTAATGTCACCATGTATGAGTGGTGGTTATTATAAAGTGTTCCAAAATATCATTTTTATATGTATTGAAATATATATTTGATAATGCACTGGCAATGCATTATTGACTATATGACATTTTATTCTCTTTATGTAGTGACAAAACTAACAATTATTTCTATTTCTCATACATAGTAAATAGATAATACATTATCAAGTAATATATGCAATAATACTGTAAGTCTAAATATATATCAGTGTATATTATTTTATTTTATATTATCAAAATGTACATTTATTATGTAATATAATATATTCTTTAAGCAAAATGACAATATATTGGCATATATTGTCAAATATATATTGATTCCTGCCATATGATGTATTGTTAATATATTTCATTATATTTTTAAGGATAAGTCTGCTTGTTCTGTAAGGGTCCAAGTGCGGCCTCGGGAGTAGTGTTCTCAAAAATATCAAAATACTGATACATAACAGTTCAGCTATTTGAAAGAGTTTCAATTATCACTTTTTACAGTATCGATAAACCAGCACATGCTGCATTTTTTCACTTTCCTCTACGGCAGAAATACATTTACTTAGCAGTTGTTGTTCTTAACACACAGTACATTTTGTCATATTTACATTTGAATGAAAATATAACATTTTATGCCTGAATTGTTGTGTCAATGTGTGTGGTTTTGAACATGGCATTTAGTATCGATATTTTTTAAGGTATTTTATCAAAGTTTGAAATCCCAGCAGTGTGACAACACTATTAGGGAGATCAAACCAGACAGATCTTGTCTTGCAATTTTTTCTAGCCTACTTTTTTATTCAGTTTGGGCAATTGTTTTCTGAGTCCCCTATTCCAAATTAAAACAGTAATTCATTGTCTGTTTAAGTGTCAATAACAAAGTATTGTGTAGAAAAAGATTTCCAGAAAAGGGGCCAATAAATTATCAGCATTGTAACTAAATATATAGCATATAAAATACCTATAAAGCACCTCTGTAATAATGATATTTCTTTCTGTTGTCTCGTTAGTGTGATTAAAAAAACATATCAGTGTATGAGGGAGGTGATGGAGCAGTCCAGTGACAAAGTGCTGGAAAATGCCTTAGCCAATGGAGGTGAGTCACACACAGTCAAACACACATCCATGCAGAGGGTGTTAATTACATTGTATAGAAACTCATTAAGTAAGTGCATAGAAGCCCCAAGCGATGTGCGCATTCGAATGAGACTAATAGATATTTAAACTGAGGGCCATATCCATGTACACACACAAACATTCACTCCCACACAAACGTTCACAGAAAACACAGCTTACACTGATCCCTCCCTGTATGAAGGCAGTAGAACAGATCAACAGCTCAAAAGCTCCTCATCACAAATCAGGCTAACCACTGTCTTTGACCACTTTCCACCATCAGACCACGGCACGAGTCAGAGAGCCATCCTGTCACCCCTGAAATCATACCTCAAGTCTGTGAGGGGTATTGCATCTGCTGGCTATTTGATCTTTGTGTGTTGTGTGCAGTGATGCGTATGTCCCTGTATGAAGTGTGAATTTTTATTGTGATGTTGTCTTTGTATCCTGAATGACACTGACATGACTTTTCCACTACACTGTGTGATGGAGTGCCTTTACAGTCATGCAATTTGTGGTGTATAGTGCTGCAACTCATAATTATTTTCATTGTCGATTAACCTGTGGATTCTTTTCTCAATTATTCAATTAGTTGTTTGATCTAGGAAATGTCCAAAAATTATGGGAAAAGTTGAGATGTCCCACAGCTCAAGATGATGCCCTCAGATGTCTTGTTTTGTCCACAACCCAAAGATATTTAGTTTACTGTCAAAGGGAGTAAAGAAACCATAAAATATTCACATTTAAGAAGCTGGAATCAGATAAGTTTTCCTTAAAAAAATACTTAAGCCAATTAATTGATTTTCAGAAGAGTTGGTGATGAATTGAATAGGTTTTAATAGACAACTAATTGATAAAGCTCTAGTGGTTTCTAGTTGGGTTCTGAATTCTTGTGTGTGTGTGTTTCTCAGTGGACCTGATGAGCTTCATGACCAAGTTTCAATGGGACAAAGCCAAGTACCCCACAGCTATGCCTCTTACGAGTCTGGCAGACATCATTAACAAGGTAAGAACCATTGAAAATCAGGTAATTGTAATATCATAAGTCACATAAGTGATATAAAGTAGTTCAAGTGGTAGTATTTCAACCAATTTTAGTTACCTTAAAGCCCCTGTACAGAGTTTTTAACTGGATATGAAAAAGTCTCTGGTTTCTGCTGATGTGTCTCTGTTACTTACAACAGCAAATGAGCCCATCAGTGTGAAGATACGCTACTTCTAAGTAGTCTAATTCTGTACCTCTGAAAGGCAGTGGTCGGGTCGGAACAACTGACGAAACGATTTACGGCAGTCAGACCGGAACTGACGACACTCAGGACCATAGACATGGGAAGATACGGCATAGCTGTTTTGTTGCTACGCTAGCCAGTGCTAACCGAGCTAAAACTTTGTCATGGCTGATAATGAGACAAAGAAGTGAAAAAGAATTCGAACCGAAGACTAACAAAAGGCCAAGAGGGAATCCGATCGAGCTAGGGCTAAAACACAGATAAACATTGGCGATTGCTTAGAGAGTTGTGGGGCTTGAAGGGATTCAGTCGGATCCAGAATTTGCCCGATTCCTCCTAGACAGGTATGTAAATTTTGTGTCATTTATGAAATGTATTGCGGGACGTAGTTTACAGCAATACTTGAATTTATGTTGCTACAACAAAGCTGGCTAACGTTAGCACTAGATTAGCTCTAGATACTACACTCGTAAAAACAACCACAAACGTCTTAGATCACCATCCATTTCAGCTGCGTGTACGCTCCAGCCCAGCCGACCTGCAACGATGCATCGGTAATATCCTCTGTCAATATAAATGATTCAGTTTCTTAATTAGAACAAAACATCCATCACAATCACTGTGACTTTGCTGTAACGCTAGCTCTGTAGCACCGTGGGTAATATATATAGCTGGGAAATTGCAGTGCAACAGCAGCATTACACACAGTGACAATAGCAACATAAAGAAAAAAAAAGTTTTCAAAGCAAGTCCCGTCTTCTTTCCGACGTTTCCAAAACAAATCTACCCGCGCCGGCCAGACTAACGTCTTCACAACAGCCATGTCAGCTAGGGGTAATGATAAATGCAGTCTTCATTCCGGCAAAACACCACTGCTTTCGTCCACTGGGGCCGCCAAAATCAACACTAAATGAAAACTCCGTACAGGGGCTTTAAAGGGGGACTCCAGCAAGTTATTACTGCACTTTCATAAAGATGGGAAACACAGGAAACAATGAAAGTCACAGTGAAACGGAAATGAGAGCGTATTTAGCTTCATTATTGTGACATATTTCTGAGGGACAGTTTAGTTAATAAAAGGTGGATTTAAGAGCCCCTCCACGCATCTATTAAGGCATTCTTTTTTTTTTTAAATAAAAAAATAATAATTATCCAGTATGGGTATTGACATGATATTTGCAGAGAAAAACATGGCACCTACTACTTTTCCCTCATTGAAATTCCAGAATATGTGAATATGTAAGTATTTTAAATTTCACAAGTTAGTGTATTGAAGTTTCCACATCACACTTGCATATGCTAAATATTGGACAGAGATTTGCTTCCAGAGTATTGCTATTACTAGAGTAGTACTTTCAGTGAGTTCACAGAAAATATACACTTTCAGCAGATGAATGTGGAAACAGCCTTCTAGCCTCAAACTCTCGCATACATTATTTTACACAGTGAAGCTCAAACTTCAGTGGATGTGGCTGCATGATACGCAGATGTTGCGCGTGACTCCCTCACCCGTATTGTTGTGCATTGTAAATTAATAAATTAGACGTCAACTGACATCTTTGGAAATGTCAAGTTTTTGCCAGCTGAAATGCAAATATTAATTCAAAACATATTGCTTTGCCAGCTACCACTTAGCAATTTATATGGTGGGTTGATGACATCATTGGAGTAGTTTTTTCAAACTTCTATGGAGGGTATTATACTATCGTTTTCCCTGGCTGAGCGGTACTAACCATGACTACTAAACTGTGATGTGTAAAATCTGTGGAATGCCCCTTTAATGCCCAGGTGTCTTTAAAAAAAACTACTAAACTTTGAGAGACAGATTCTAAGAGGTTTTGAGAAATCCAGATGAAACTGACTTTGGGTTAGTTCGGGAATAACATAAATGTTGCACTTTATGTTTGTATATGCATGCAAACAATACAAACACAGAATTACTGAATGTTTTTAAAGATATTCAATGTATGAATAGTTATCTCTGGCTAGTTTTGAGGTTATCACATGTACTCCTGTGCTGTTAACACCTGCATGTGTGTCAGGAAGTTTCTCAGATTGAGACGGAGTTAAAGTCCAGGGCAGCGGCATACAACACTGTGAAAACAAGCTTGCAAAGCCTTGAACACAAACGAGAGTGAGTGACCTCAATTACATATTAGCATAAAATAGATCATTCCTTAAACTATTAGATGTTTGACCTGGCATGTCTTTCTTATCCAGTGGGACTTTGCAAACTTGCAGTTTGATTAACACTGTGAGGAAGGAAGACCTGGTGTTCTCAGAGTATCTCACCACTCTGCTGGTACTAGTGACCAGGTCAGTGTCCACCAATGTTTTTCTTCATTTGTACTTATATTATAGTATGTATTGTTTTGTATGTGTAAATGTGTTTCTGCACATGTTTTTGGTTTTAGAGGGAGCTACTTGCAATGGGAGAGGACTTATGAATTTATGTCAGAGTTTGTGGTTCCACGGTCCAGCAGGTGAGCTACTTTAATGCACTCTTGGCTGTAAGACAAGACACTCCACTTGATCCTTATACAAGTGCACCGGCAAAGCTCTGAGTACCTGTTCTCAGCTAGGGCTGCAACTAACGATTATTTTGGTTGTCGACTAATCTGTCGATTTTTGATTAGTCACAATTATTTTGGCAGCGTCTGCTTTTACTTTGGTTTTACCTTCATATTCTCAGAACAAATTAAAAACCCATGAAACATGCATTTGAAAACATAATATTTTAAAACACAACTGGATTTTTAACATGTCAACTGAACTAATTAATACTAATTATTACAGTTTGTAATTGATTACATATCTTACAAATGAATTATTATGTTATAAATCATTGCATTAAGTGGAGGTTTACTATTCAGTGTTTTATCCAATTTATATTATTACTGTTTTGTACTGACTTAATATCCTACACATGAATTATTGCTGATATCATTGCTGCGAGACAGAAACCTCTTATTTGTAAATTTGACTTATTTTTTAAGAATCATTTTACTGGCCATCCTTCATGTCTGTACACATCATTAGCCAATGAATGTATTAAAGAGCTTGTCTCCAGCTGGCCTCTTGTCTGATGACACAGTATTTCCAGCTACAAAATGCAAATCTCTCTCCTCCCTCCATTGTTGTTGTGTCGCTGCGTGGTGTATGAGTTCTCCTCATGTCTGAAAACGTGACTTTTCGCACACGTGACGTCACTCTTCGAGATGCAAGAAGAAAGCAAAAATATATATTTTTACCGGGGAAAATGACAAAAATTATAGTAACACACAGTGACTTGAATAAGTAACTTTAATCTGATTAGTGGTTTGGAAATATTAACGCGGTAGATTACTCGTCACTGAGGTCGGGCTCTACTACAGAGTCACACGTACATTTAATGTCATATATTGAAGATGGGAGGTTACCACCCGCGCCCACTTTGGACGTGTTTGGTTTCGCTTTCCTGCTCTCCTCAACATGTTCCGCCGTCATTCATATTCTTCTTCTTCGGCGGAACCGTCGTCTTCTTCTTCTATGCCACACTGTGGTGCGCATTCTAGTAGCGGTGCTAAAGCGATTTGCTCCGGCTCAAATCTAATCTAATCTAATAATAACAATAATAATTATGACGCATCGACGCACAAATTTCGTGTCGACAATTTTTTATTGTCGATGTAATCGATTATGTCGACTAATCGTTGCAGCCCTATTCTCAGCACACCACAGGTGTTCCATTACTGGCAGAAAGTAAGAGTTTTGTGGCCTGGATCAGCATGGGTAAGCATGCATACCTTACAACGGAAAGTACTTTGTAGACTGAACTAAAAAGTGCTGTCAATGCAATGCTGGACAATGTATGATATCTAGTGTAGCACTGATGTAGCAGTAATATAGGACATCGACATTAGGCAGCTCTCACTGGCAATATAGTTTACTTTAATTTATTGTTCTCTTCAGCTTGACCTGTTGCTGCATGCTGTCATGTGTAGCTCTGATTTTCTGGTGTTATTTTGTGTAACCAACATCAGGAAGCTGTACGAGGACGAAAAGGGAGGCGTTTTCTCAGTGACACTCTTCAAAAGAGCTGTTTGTGAATTCAAAGCCAAAGCCCTGGAGAGCAAGTAAGCTGGATGGATTGCCAGAAAATACTGCATCAATTCAGAGCTGTGTTGTCTGTGTCTATTACCATAGTGTAGCCTATGATCCACACAGGTTCGACGTGTGCGAATACAGCTTTGACCTTGAGGAGAAGAGGCAGCAGAAGATTAAGCATCTCAATTATCACAAGAAGGAGCAATATGTGAGGCGTACACCATGCCCACAGTATTATTGCATATGTGTGTCTATGTTTTAGTTTATTATAAATCTACATGTCTCTTCCTCAGGGAATCTTTGTGCGCTGGCTGAAGGTGAATTTCAGTGAGGTGTTTGTTGCCTGGATCCACTTAAAAGCATTGAGGGTGTTTGTGGAATCAGCTCTCAGGTCAGTGCTGATAAAATCAGTGTTTTCCTCTCATTTCCTCTCAACATTAATTAAAAATGGCAGGAAATTAATCATTTTCTCACATTTAACATTTAACACATTTTCTCAATGTGTGAGATGGCTCATCATAATATCTCCCTCCAGGTATGGATTACCGATGAACTATCAGGCTCTTCTGCTGCAGACGGACAGGAAGCGTTCAAAGAAACTGAGAGAAGAGCTTTCCTCACTGTTCATGCATCTGGACCCCACTGCCACTGCCAGCAAGACAGATGTAAGAGCCACTGTCACTGCTTCAAACACCACTCATGATTATGACTTGTTTCACCTTAAGCACAGGAGAAAAAGGATAAAGGCTCAGGCGTACAATTCTTGAACCTGGATGTTTGCTCTTGACCTCAGGAATAAGTATGTGTGATAAAACTAAATTAGCTCAAGGTCCACTTACTTTATATTTACCATAGCTTTTAACCATGTCTCGTAATCCAAACCAAACTTACCAAAGTGACCTAATTGTGAGTCAGATGATGACAGTTGAAATCTATTAGCCAAGTCATTAACACAGGTATGCACAGTAGTGCAATATTGATTTACTTGTATTTTACCTGTATCATATTATGACAAACTGTACTTTGGCTTTTCTTCAACACATTCCAGAGGACATATGTTACTTGTCACTCCACCAAATTTACTCGCTAAAGTTGTTCTGCCAACATTAGCCTGTTGAGGATATGTCCCTGTTAGCACACTTGTCGGCCAATGGGTAAGTAGAGGTCAATTTGGACATTGACAAGTTAGTTTTTAACTGTTTATTGTCCCTTTGAGTACATATCTCAGTCAGAAGTGTCACAGATTTGCCAACGATGCATCACACATGCATGCAGACAACACAATACACAGTCCTGCCAGTGGTTTCAAGAAAAACATCAATGTAACATAAACATTTGGAAAGAGAAAGACTGTTAGCACAGGTTTCACATATAAAAAAAAGAAAAGAAGAGAAATTAGAGAAAAAACAAAACGACTTTGCAGATGTTTTGTAAATGCAAACACATTTTTAGACCTCAAAGATATTTTGAGGTTTATCTTGGTGACTGACAATGACTGTAAACCTAACTTTTATTTGTTCAAAGGAAAACTCCACAGGGCACTTTAAACTTTAAACACTGTTTATGTATATGTATGCAGATAACGTATTAGCCAGCAGTTTACATTATGTATTTACAAATTCAGTAGGAACAGAGCAACATTTGCATTTATCTGAAGGCCTATTTCAAACTTCAAGTCCAATATTTACTCTCCTATTATATCTTCAGTCTCCACCAACTCATGGGGGTAATATCAGACTCTGTAACTGCTAAATGCTCTGCTATATTCACAGTCAGTTGTTAACTTTGTCTATTTTGGTGTTAGACCAGGGGCGGAGCTTTAAGGCTTTAAGGGGGGCTGGGAGGGCGGCACGCCCCCAGCCCAGGCCAATGGGGGCCCTGACAGGAGGCAGGACTTGAGGAAGCTGGGCTTGTACCATGGCTCAGGGAGGCGAGCTATGGTTGGTGCCCAGAAGAGCCCGCTTCATGGGCTCGGTCTGTTGAATAGAATCTATCACTTAGATTCATACAGGGGTTATATAGGTTGCCCCAGTCAAGACTGAGTCATGGTTGCTAAAAACTTTACAAGACCGACTGACTTTAGTGATGTAGTAGGTGTAAAATTATGAAATAAAATGTTGTGCTGCATGACTGGCCTTACTTTCACTCTCACATTTAACTTTAGGACACGCAAATTTACAAGTTGATCGCCGATATTGTCTCCAAGTGTATTTTGGGTAAAACTCGTCACCAACCGTCCTTGTCAACCGCCCAGCAGTAACTTCTACATTCAGTGACGTTTGCACCGCCCGCCTTTTATTTTTGACTCTTCCCATCACCGTTGCAACAATAGTGGTGAGTAGGCCTATAGTAGGCTACTTCATATTGGAATTGTGTTTGTGAACATGTGGGCCGCTGTGCCAGTTTCACTAAACTTTATAGCTACTGATACAGGCTCTGAGTTGAAATAGTTAAAATGGGTGTCAAAATGATGCGGTCGCTATCCGAGGTGCTGAACTGCTTTAAATGTGTGTTGTTTTATTATTAGTGTTCATGTAGCCTAATGTTTTTGTTGTTCTCTTGGTTTGTTATACTTCATGTCCACTTGATGGACTTCCAAATGACATAGTCGCTCTCCGTGGTGGCGAAGCTTGTCAGCCCCGCTGTTGTGGGCATGTGTATGTTGTAAAATGATGTTGTCATGAGCTTTATTATTTGGGTTTGAAGGGCCCGGTCATTTGCCCCGCCCCCGCCCGGCTCTGATTTGTTCCGCTAGTGTGTTAGACATAATGGCCCTCATTTATCAAACGAACGGACGGCAGAAAACCGTGCGTACGACCATTTCCACGCAAACTTCGGCATTTATCAATTTGGACGTGAGCGGAAGCTACGATCAGATCTCACGTCAGGTCTGAGGTCGTGTACGCAAATTTGAGTGTGTGGATTTACGGTGCAGCACAGCGAAATCTGTCTGAGTCTGAAAATAATTATTAAACAAACCTCAGCTGTCATTAAGCATAAGCAGTCACATATCTAGAACTGATCGAAACGGATTATTTTTTACGTTTTTACTGATACCACTTTTTTGTAAAATAAAATATGTAAATAGTCTAACATGACAACTAGTTAACGGAATACCTAATAACCCCGCTGGCAAACCTGCTACAGAGCAGGAACGCAGATTCAATAGTGCGCACACACACACACGGTCACAGTGGAGCTGCTTCGGGGTGCTGAAGGGCAGGTAGCTCCGTCTCGGACCAGCAGGGGGAGCTCTGCTGTATAACCCAGAGAAAGTGTGCCATATTATTTTGACCTGTTCAGTTTTGCACAACATTTCATTAGTGAATGGAGCCTTTGATGTGCCGGCGCTGCCGGGATGCCGATCTCCATCTGGGAAAAGTTTATCTTCTTGCCAGAGTTTCTTCTCTCCATGTTTGACCTCAGTGGGTGAGGCCTCCGAACCAGGAATATTTAAGGGCGTAACATGTTAATGACGATCAATTTCAGCCGCCGCATTTATCAAGACCCGATCATTCGTACGCTGGAATTGGTCAGATACGAATGTTTCATAAATCACACGTGTGTCCTGTCGTAAGACCAATTCTGCGCACAGATCTGCACCCGTTTTCACGCAAGATTGATAAATGAGGGCCATTGTGTCTATTAGAGATTCTTTGAATTGTTGATTGCTGAGTGTTGAAATAAGTTAGAACATTGAGAATGAACCAAAGCAATAGAGTTGTGGACAGTAAAACCAAAACAATGAGATGAAGGCTCAGTAGAATTGAGGGAAAATGCAGAGTTAGGTTGGGAGTTGGGTCATTACTACAAGCAACCCCTTAGAGCAGTGGTCCTCAACAGGTCGGCCCCCAGGCCGCATCTGGCTTGCCAGCCTCCTGTTTGTGGCCTCCGAACTGTTCTTCCTTCACCATGTGTTTTGGTTGGGTCAGCACGTGTATGCCGGGAATTGTTTCCATGCCAACAATACACAGATAGCTGGGTCACTCACTGCTGCAAGCCCAATTTTTAACTTTCACTTTCGTTTTTGGAGCACTATTAAACTACTAATTTCCTTTCGCTTCATCACAATGACGTTACTGTACCTGTATCTTCTTCACACTTTTCTTCCTCTTCTTTCCTTCTTTTATTTCACTGGGGGCTGGATGGATTTAGTCTTTTGGACCTTGTAATTCCGCTGCAGTATCAGTAAATCTCTCTCTTGGTCTTGGGGTCTCGGTGTGGTCAGATTCCAAGAGTACCCATCTGCAGGTACCCAATCCATACCGGAAGTCCCAACCGGAAGTTGGTTAATCACCAATATAAAACCAAAATAAAAGCTGCCATTTAACCAATCCATACCGGAAGTCTCAAGCGGAAGTTGGTCAATCACCAAAATAAATCCAAAATAAAAGCCGTCATTTATCCAATCCATACCGGAAGTCTCAAGCGGAAGTTATCACCGAAATAAAAGCTTAAAAAACACGTACGAAGTACACGTACTTAAAAAACACGTATCAAATTAGCATAATGTGAAAATGCCCCAACTTTGCCAGATTCTCTGTGAATTCTCTGGCATCCTTCTGGGCAATAATTGTGCGTCTTCTGCAAGTGAAGTTGTTGCAGTGGAGGAAACAATTTATCCAAACAGCACTCGCTGCAAACACCTCATCTCTGCTGTCACTCATGGTGGCGTATATTTGTTTCTCCATCACCCTGATCATTTTGCGGGACACTCTCTTGTGGCGTGCCCGTTTGCTGATAACTCATCCCCGCATGTTTATCTCAGGCTCCTCGCTCGCTCACAGCCTGGCCCTGTTGCTGTCCTCCTCGGACAGACGCTGAAGCTCAGTTTGATTTTTTCGCCAATCTCTCACTCTCTTGGGGTCGACAGAGAAAGTTCTAGCAGCTGCTTCTCCTGAGTTTTCCTTTGCATATTTTACGACAGAAAGCTTGAATTTCAAGTCGTACTTTTTATTTTGTTTTGCTGCACTGGAGCCATGGCGATCATCAATGTGATACTGACTGACAGAAAGCAGTACAATACGTGACAAAGGCAAAGAAGATAAATGTGCAGTGTCAGTGGTCGCGTCTCCTTCCTTGTTTGTGTGTGTGTGTGTGTGTGTGTGTGTGTGTGTGTGTGTGTGTGTGTGTGTGTGTTCAGTGCGCACGAGCATGCGCTTGTGTTTAGGGGCACAAAGAAATATTTGCACCGGGGCCCATTACCATGATGTTACGCTACTGATAGTAAATATTAATATTACGGTTATTAAACACAAATACAATGTTTGTGTGTATGTGAGTATATATGTGTATGTGGGGGGCTACTTACACATATCATTCACGCTAGAACTGAAAAATAAGGCCAACACTGTAATTTAATAGTTACACATAAAAATGAACACATCTCCAGACCCAGGAACTCCCCGTTCTGTTGCATCACACTTGTCTGTGGCCACTGTGTTGCTCATGATGCCCCTCTCATCCCTGAAGAGCCCTGGTGGGTGAGGAAACGACAAGCTGGACTGATGTCTTTTAGCTTAGTTTCTTTATTATGCATTTAAGCAAACAATGTGTGGGTAGTCTGTATTGTGCTTAATGAAAGCATCCTCTGGTAAACAGGCTGGGCCATATACAGGAAAGACGGAGAGAGCATGCCAGCTTCCTGCAAACAAGATCCTGTATAATATCTGGGCAATACTGCACTGTATCACCACCAATGATTTACAGCAATGGTCCCCAAACTTTTTTCGGTGGGGGCCACATCAACTTTCCTTTTTCTGTGGTGGGGGGCCGGTGTCAGTCTATAACAGGAAATGATATGGGCCAACTACCACTGTTCAGCTATTAAACACCAAGTCCTTATCACCATTACCCATTAATCTCAATGTCCAGATTCAAAATGTTATACTATAACAGCATATGTTAACCATGTTAAATAAAGTTTATTTAACATTTAATTTATTTTCATTAATTGTATATATTAGGAATTGAGGAAAACATCAACACTTAGAGAAAATACTTGAACATTGAATGAAAAAATGCAATACTGCTGTTACATGACTTTTCCTAAAAGTGTCTGTATTTTATATAAATTACACAAAATATGATATGTTAACCTATTTCGGCCGTTAGCGGTCAAACTGACTGAGCTGTGCCTCTTTGTGAATTTACTTGTGAGTTAATAATTATATAGTTGTATTAAATAGCTTGTTTGGCACTATGGGCAAACAACAACAGGAGTTCCTCCCTCCATGAAACAGCGAGCGGAGCTGTTCACAACACGAAGGTGCTGAAATTATGCGACTCTGACTGTGTACCAGCCAAGGAAGAATGTCTGCATCCTGAGCACCTGCACACAGGTGTGGGCACCTTCAGTAGGGCGAAGGCAACACCAGAGTCTGTGATGTACTACAACAGCACCAAGTACGGCGTGGACGTCCTGGACCAGATGCGAGGGAGTACTCCGTCAAAGGCGGAAAGATGGCCAGTGGCAGTCTTCTATAACATCCTCGACCTGGCTGGGATCAATGCCCGCATCTTATTCAGGGAGCACCAGCAGCAGGAGAGCCCGGAGGAAAGTCCTGCAGCAGCTGTCAGAGGAGCTGAGGGCAGAATACATGGAGGGGAAAGCGGCCGCGGCAGTCGGCACAAGGTGGCAGCAGCGGAAGCAACCACCGCAGCAACAGCACACACAGAGACGGAGGCAGTGCCGGTCCGAAAGAGCTGCAAACTGAACGAAACGTCGGACACTTGAAATGCCACAAGACCGTGTGTGGTGACTGTGTGAGGAGAGCGGAGATAATCTGACTGTGACCAGTGATCACAACGTCTTTCTTTGTTTGAGATCAGCTCGTTTCCAGCTTTTTCATTATTATATATATTTTTTAACTTATATATTAATATAAAATCATTCATAATCAAATAAGTTACTTTAATTGTTCTAACTTTTCTCTATTAAATTCTTGCTATCGAGCTTGGCACGTTGCCAAGCTCGATAGCAAATGCAATTTGAAAAAAATAGGAACGTTTAGAGAGATTGTTTGGGCTTTTATTTTGGTTTTATTTTGGTGATTAACTAACTTCCGCTTGAGACTTCCGGTATGGATTGGATAAATGGAGGCTTTTATTTTGGTTTTATTTTGGTGATTACCCAACTTCCGGTTGGGACTTCCGGCATGGATTGGATATATGGCGGTGCCCTTGTCGGCCATCTTGACTGCAGATGGGTGCCTCTCAGATTCAGGCAGCTGGCCTCTCGACCCGCCCTCCTCACAGAGGACAGCTACAGTGCAACTTGAGTCCTATAGAGACTCTCTCTGTGCAACAAGCCAGGAACTTAGAAAAAAGGCCTTGCCGTTATTTAACCCCTATGTTGTGTTCCGGTCAAATCTGACCGATTTAAAAGTTTTATCTCTGAAAAATGTACTTCATTTGATCAGACTGACCTAAGAGTCCATGACTTTGTCCACAAAGAGGATTTCAACACACTAAATAAATAGTATTTATTTGCATACAATTTTGTGTATTTTATTCAACTTTTGTACACTCTTGGTGTTTCCGGTCAAAAATGACCAGTCATTAGAAATGAATGTGGGAGACTACAATTAGTGTAAAAACCTGATCTCAGGATCCCAGCTTGGATCCCAGGCAAACACCACGGGAACCTTAGCCCAGTAGAGTCTCTCTCCCGCGGGAACAACACCTGTTCTCAGAAAGTTGCAACATTGTTTCAATAATATTGAACTTTTCTCGCATTGATTACATATGTGATCCCCACACTGGTGAGGAGGAGAGGCCAGGAAACTGACCGTGAGGATGGATTAGAGGAGGAAGTGTCAGAAGATGAAGACAACAGAATATAATCCAGACCAAGAATTAACTGATGGGGAGGAATCCAGCGATGAAGAGGATGGCCATGCTGAGGCTGCTGTCACATTCAGGTCAAAGAATGGGAACTTATCCTGGTCTTCATCCCCACCTGAGAATCAAGGTAGGCTTTCAGCTGAAAATGTCATCAGGATGACCCCAGGACCTACAAAATATGCCGTATCCCAAAGTGATGACATCAAATCCTGCTTTGAACTGTTCCTGACTAACTCCATCAAAAACATAGTGGTAAACTAAACATGATCAACTTGGAGGGGAAACAGATCTACAAAGACGATTGGAAGGAGGTAACCCAGACAGACATGAACGCATACATGGGTGTTTTGATTTTGGCTGGTGTGTACAGATCCAGAAACAATCTACCAGCAGTTTATGGGATGCAGAGTCTGGTCGGACAATTTTTCGGGCCACCATGTCACTCCAGAAATTTCACATGCTGTCACGGGTGATTCGCTTTGACAACCATGATACAAGACCAGGCCGTCGTCAACAAGACAAACCGGCAGCGGTCAGAGAGGTTTGGGACAAGTGGGCAGAGTGCATCTACAACCCAAGTCCAAACATCTTACTTTACTTTATGTGACTAAAAATTAAATGGTTTCAAAACAAATGTCCTTGGTAACTTTGACCCTAAGTAGTCTGTGATAAACAATATACTATGTTTCATCTGATTATTTTTTGCTGTCAAAATAATCCAGAAATGATGCTTTTTGTATGCTGATGTATATGCTCAGATCAGTGAGGTATACAGGCCATAAATAACAAATAGAAGTTCAAAACTTGTAATGTTCAGTTCAGTTGATAAAAAGACAACAAGGAGTGATAATATATGTATTATTACAGTTTTTATGATGAGTTTAAATGGAACGGTCATTTTTGACCGGGAACACAAAATTGTTTAACATGAAAGGAGCTCAACATGAGGGTAATAATATTAGTAATGGCACTGGTAAAAAATATGTACTAAAAAAATGTAATATATATTTTTTTTCTCCCCCCGTTTTCGCCGCCCCCCATCGGATGATGGCACCCCTAGCAATTGCCTACGCTGCTTATGCCCAGAGTCGGCTCTGTCCGACAGAGTACATTATTTTTACCTGAACCCGTGCAAGACTCTGGTTCACATATTGACATTTTGTCAAATTCAATTCAAAGAAGAATGGACTGAAAAAAATGCATTCACTCTCCCTCCAACCAGCACAAGACCCATGTGCTTAATATCCCAGGAGACTAGAGCTGTGATGAAGATTTCCAATTTGAAACGGCATTATGAGACGAAGCGTAGGAATTTTAAAGAGAGATATCCTCAAAATTCAGAGGTAAGAATAACAAAATAAATGCACTGAAATCGTCATATCAAGCTGCAAGCAGGATTCTTGTCACATCTATGACCCAAGAAAAAAGCAACAGAGTGCTTAGAGTGGTGTGGATTTTGGTTAAGCACAATGAGCCATTCTCAGATGCAGAAATAATAAAAGAATGCATGACTGAAGTGATGGACACAATGTTTGAAGGCAAACAAAAAGAGGAAATATTCAACTATGTATTTTAATTTATGTCAAAATGCAAATTACATTTTATTTTAGTTTGTATTTTTGTTATTTTGAATAAAAAGGACTTCTTGTTTTGAATATTACAGTATTATTGTATGTGGACTGACCGACCACAATACATGGACCTTTGAGGCATTGAAAAAAATCTTTGTGGCATTTGAGTACCCCTGCCTTAGACAGTACCGTCGTAATTTCATCCATACATTCAGTGTCCTTAAGGCTTGAAAATACTGAAGCCTTCTGCAGCCTACTGAAGATCAGAATACTCTAGCAGAAAACAATTGAAACCAATTTTACTCAGAGAGAAACGGAGGCTGAATAGGTTTAGAGAATTTGACAATACTTGCCTAACAGCTACTAAGTTTTCAAATTTCAAAAGACCAATTAGAGCCAGTGTTTGTCCAATCTGATTTCATATTGATGTTTGAGTAAAGGAAAACACTTTCATATATTTGCTGTGCAGCCTACTTGAAATGACATCTGTCATATGCAAATATGAAATGTATCCATTTCCTAGCCAGACCATAGTGAGCAGTGTGAAGTTGGAGGCTATTGTGCAATGATGCTGTCAAACCTCTGAACACCTGTGAAAAGAACTTGATTTGAATGGAGCACAGACACACCTGCAGTACAATCATTCATTTTAAGTGGTTCAAGGTATGTGTGTGAGAGTCGTTTTTCTGTGTCCCTCTGTCAAACAGATCAGCAGTGACATCCCAGGAATCTGTCAACAGGAGTACTTCTCCTACATCTGCTTCCATATCAATACCAATCTGCTGGAAATCAGCTAGCGGTCAGCAAAGAGAGGACCCACACAGTGACCAAGCAATGAAGGCCCAGTAATTTATATGGTGGATGGTTCCAAACTTGTCAGAAACACAAAGACCCTCAACTCTGAAATAAAACACATCTAGTAATGAATCTGTCCTTGAATATCATGGTTTTCAATATTTCTTTTGAGCCAGAAATGTCACGCTTTCATGAGACAGCTGTGTAAAAAAATCTTGTCAGGTGAATAGTGGATGGATTTTGGGTCCTGTTCACCACCATATCAAATGCACATGGACTATTCTTTGTGATGTGCTGAAAATGGAACTCTGACACCATTTAAATATGTTTAATAGCTAAAATACGTTAAGTGTTTTCTTCCAAGAGAACATGTACTGTATAATATTGTAAATGTAATATATATATATATATATATATATATATATATATAACTGTCATATTTTCCTTCCGGATGTCCACCAGAAAACCATACTAGAAAATGTTTAAATACTAGAAATGATTTTCTCATACTGTCAGTTGCGGCAGCAGCTCTATTCATCCTCTGTTTGGAATGCTCCGTTTTCGTGCTTGACTCTTTAGGAACCCCGTCCTGAACCGCCTTCGCAAGCTCTGCTTGTATTTTTGCAACTATGGCTGTCCTAAGGGCTCAACTGAAGGTGGCAACTGTACAGTGGTGACATCACAACCTCAGGGCTTGTTTAAAGCCCCCCACACACTGCCCAGACATCCAACTGTCTTATCCGACCACTCTCCAACCACTCTGTTGCCTCTCGTCTGACCCGTTTCGGCACAAAAGTTGCATTGAAACACACCACTACGACGTGCTGCCAGCTCCACAGTAGCGTGTATGTTCTGCGCTTGTGCGAGATGCAATAAACTGGTGGCTCTAGTGTTAAAGACACTGGACTAGAGGTTTATGCACGGAACTCTTTTACTTTCGATCAAAACGAAATTTAACTATTTCAGACAAAAACAGCTGCACACTAAATATGCAGCGAGGCATTACCAAACGAACACAAATTAATTTGTCCTGAACGGACAAAATAACAGCCAGTCTCATGTTAGTAATCCAAAACATGAAAACAAGAAATGACGAAATGGAGTGTGTAGAAAACCAAAGCGTACACAGTAATCTGCCCTCCCACACACCGCGCTGATTCGCTAGCACACAATCAGAGAATCCAATGGCTCAGATGTCCGACAGCCCTCCTCCTCAGAGTTCGCATGCTGAGTCAGAGCAGACAGCGTCCGAACGACTCCGAAAGCTTCCGATGCAGCTGAACACACTAAACAGAATCGTTCCCGACCTCGTCCGAGTCTCTCCAAACGCTTCAGACGTCCAACGGTTGGGCCGGTGTGTTCCTGCCTTAAGGTCCAAATTCTGAACATGGGCGGTGTGCATTTAAATTTTGCTTGAGCATTTTAATGCTCACAGTATATTTGTGTAGCACCTAGACCTGCATTATCAGGTCTCGGCTCTGCTGCTGACCCAGTGTCTCACCTGTCTGTCTCGTCTCCTGTCTTTTTCATGTTTTATTGTTGTTTTGTGATTGAGCCCGCATTCTCTTTGCGGCATAATGAAGCTCAGCGTCGGCATGTTACTTTGGCTGGCTGTGTGCCTTCTCAGCAGTTTAATCGCCGAAGTATGGAGTTTACACGGAAAAGCCGGCATCCTCACACGCGGGAGCAGCTGTTGTCACTCAGGCACTTAATCAAACCGGGAGACTCTGGTCCAGAGCCACGGGCCAAGTATCCGCAACTCAAAAACACCGGAACGCGAAAAGGGACTAAAATAAAGAAAAGAAGATCGAGAGGTGGAGTGAGAGAAAGACTAAGAGGCGCGGCAGCAGACATCCTCTACCG
>CAEMYA010000447.1:592720-617269 GCA_903131615.1 Diplodus sargus
CAATCTTTCAAAAGATCTATTAATTTTATTGTTTTCACATCTCTCTATAAAAGCAAGGAATCTCTGTCTGTCTGTCTGTGTGTGTGTGTGTGTGTGTGTGTGTGCCTCAAATATCTCTGCGGATCAGGATCAGAATGACCTGAGAGTTTCAACATGGCTGCCGTTTGGTTCCGTGGTGTGCGACTTCGCATTTGTTTGGACTGCAATGATACCGTGAATAAATTATTTAATAAATGCTTTACACGTTCTGGAGCATTGTCCAAGGAGCCACCACAGTGACATGCGCATTGGAGCCAGGCACTGCAGAGCTCAAGCCTACGACACACATTAAGAAACAAGCGGATGTATACCATCGGCAGCGCGAGCTGGACCGGGAGTTAGCTGGCGGTTCGGTCCCGTTCTGTTCTGTGCATCTAAACTGAATGTTGTGAATTAATGAGACCAAACGAGACCGGACCGTGTCTGTTCGGGTCTGAGGAGAGCAGATTTATACCTGCAGTGGCGTGCGCTGGACCGGGATTTTGCCGGCGGTTCGGTCCCGTTCTGTGCTGTGCATGATCTAAACTGACTGTTGTGGATGAGACTAAACGAGACCGTACCGGTCTGTTCGGGTCTGAGGAGATGCGGAGACACCCGAACAACAAAGTGGAATCGTAATCTGTGGATGTTCGTGTGTAGCTAGCTGAAAGCCGCTAGCTAACCTACACAGCCCAACTCCTGAGCTGACGGACCGGACGCACCGACCTGTCCAAAACCGGACTTGGGGTAAATAATGTCCGCCACGCTTTTTCGCGAACATTGCCGTCACGTTTGCTTTGTGTCTGGTGCAGAAGAAACGGTAAATACGGGCTTTTGTCACGAAAGTGTTCAAGCAGCAAGTTTGGTTGTAGAGGAACAGGAAGTTGTGGGAGGGACTTCGGCGGATGAGTGACAGGCAACGACGGTCGGTGTACTGACAGCGATATTGAGAATTGAGAGATTTGTGACATTGATCGTGTTTGGAGTGTATAGTTAGTGTGTTATGTAGTGTTTGGTTTTGTGTGTAGTGGAGTCGGTTTTTTGCTTAATGAGTCAAAACGATGAGAAGCTGAATGTGGAGCAGGCAGTGCAGCTCTTCATTCAGCTGGAAGGAGCTCAGGCAGACCTGAGCATTGCCTGCATTTAAATGTAAATAGTTACACAGAACTTTGTAATTTTTTATAATGTATGCACTTATTCAGCAAACAACAATTTATATTTGCATTATAAGTAATAAAAAATTGTTTGTTAAACATATTTGTGGTTTTCACAGTCAAAAAATCTAACTTTTTCTATTCGGATTTTATGTCTTTTTGTGATTTTAGGTCCATTGTGTTAGTACAATATGTCAAAATGAAAAACCTGTACACTGAGCATATCAGGAGTAATCAATGTTTACAATCATCAGAGAACGTTACAGACATTGTTTTTGGTTCCTCTCTGTTTCCTGAATATATCTGTACGTATGTGAATGTGTAAATGAGGCATTAACTTATAGCACTTTAGGAGCTTTATAAAGTTCATTCCATTGACTCGTATTAGCAACTATGAACCTAGCAACCGTAAATTACCATAGAATACCATACAATAGCCAGGTTTCAATTAACCGCAGGGTCCCCTCTAAACGCCGGGTGCAGGTGTACATTTTGGTAAATAACCGCCAGTTCCAAATAAATGCCAGGTCTAATTTATTTAAAAAACATCAAGGAAGAAGACGTGACCAATGCCCCGGCTATTATTTGGTATTTTACGGTAGTTTCCGCATCATCAGCACGAGCTGAACAATAAATCTAACACAGCAAGAGAGGCGGGACTTAAGGCATAACAGCCAATCATCAGCCGGTCAGTCCCAAAGCCAGTGTCATGTTTGAAGCAGCAACAGGAGAGAGAGGGGGAAAGGAGACAGCTGCAGCGAGCGCAGACTAGAACAGTCAGAGAAACTGAGCAACTGTAAAACTGCGTTTGTGCAAAACTGTGGAAAAACTGCAGAAAAATTGCGGGTGTTGAACCCTCTCACTGGGAAAAGTGTGAGTGTTAAAACACCCACATCCCCCATGGGTGCCACACCCCTGACTAGAGTCACCGTCTGGGGATTGGGTCGTCGGGGCCCACGACCGCCACCCGAATCACACCGCACCGGCCCCTTCTGAATCCTCCTGCGGGTGGTGAGCCTACTGGAGGGCGGGCCCACGTCCCTCGTTCGGGTCCCGTGGGCAAAGACCCGGCCACCAGGCGCTCGCCTGCGAGACCCCACCCCTGGCCTGGCTCCAGGGTGGTGCCCCAGTGATGCCATTCTGCACGGCGTACACTTCCTCGTTGTCATCTTTTTCATCAGGGGCTTTGGAACTGCTCTTAGTCTGACCCGTCACCTAGGACCTGTTTGCCTTGGGAGACCCTACCGGGAGCATTAAGCCCCGAACAACATAGTTCCTATCATTCAGGTGCTCAAACCCCTCCACCACAATAAGGTGCCGGTTCAAGGATGGGTGGAATGAAATACACATTCCAAATTTGCAAGCCACCTAATGGGAAAAAACTGTTTAAAATTGCCTCCACTAGAAGTCTAATTCTAGTCCAAAAATAACAGGGTCCTATTTAATAAAAAGATCAACAACTTGGTGTCTAATGGCTGCACAGCTGTCATTACTGGCAGCTACATTTGAAAAATATCCAATATTGAATGTAACTTTTAACTAGTTACAGTCGTCCTATATTAATAATGATGCCTCGATCGAAGCAAACCAGACCATCAGCCAGAAGAATGGCTATTTCTAAGAAGTTATTTTTAATATCTTCTCCCTGGTTGGATTCCAAACATTATTTATGGTGGCATTCTAAGGTTGAAGGGAAAGCTAGTCTGTTGTCTGGTGGTATGGCAATGGATACACAACATTTTATGTTGGACTTGCTATGGAGCTAGAACTTGCTGATTGCTTATAATTATGAAGACATAACATAACAAGCGAGTGCTGATAACTTTAGATATAGCTCAACCATAGTACTATTACTGAGCAACCAAATCTGTTGACTGTAGGCTTACATGTAACCTAGGTGTATAAACAGCACTCAGTTTACTTGTTGATGTATCTACGATTAGATACTTGACCTCATGCATCATGCAAATTTTAAATCATGCATGTTGTATTAACATTGGTCCTTGGTTGGATATGGGTTGTAACAGGTTACACCCCGCCTTTCCGAAACCCTGCTGTTCCGAACATAGACTTCAATTTAACGTAATGGCGGGGTTTCCCTTTTTTTAAAAAAAAAACCTCCAAACTAACCCTAACCCTAACCCCTAACCCCTAACCCTAACCCCCTGGACATGTTTACTGACCTCAACCAGGTGGGGACTGACCTGAACCCAACAAAACACCTCATGTGCTTAAAACTTTCCGTCTCACACACTGGCAAATTTCTGGAAAAAGTCACAAAAAGTGCACTTTTTTCCATAGTCAAAGAGGCTCCAAATGGCCTAAAACATGCTCCCAAATGGTTCCTGGAAGGTACCATTTGCCATCTGACACTTGGTCAAATTTCAGAAAATCATCGAAATGTTTACTCGTTCCTATCAAAAGTTATTACACGACGTTTGTCAGCAGAAATCAGCACCTTGTCAAGTTCATATCTCCGCAACCGCTGGTCCAATCCGGATGCTTCTGGGCTCTATGGAAAGGTCTCGTCGAGACCAACAAAACACTCACCTCTCTAGCACCTTCCTGGACAGAGTTATGGACCATCACACCACGTAACGCCTACTTCCACACCTCGGAAAAATTCGGGAGTGGTACCGTTGCATCCGCCATGGCCACAACTGGGGGGGTAGACGTCAAGTCCGACGCCAGAAGTCGCTCAGAAAAAAAGTTGCTCTAATATCGAACATTGACAGGCTTGTTTCAGCTCAAAACGCCTTGGGATGAGGCAATCCAATTTGCAAAAAACAAACTTAAAAGTGGGTATACAGAGCCAAATGGCCTGAAAGGTGCTCCTAAACATGTCCTAGAGGAAGGATTTTGGCACTGACACTTTGTCAATTTTCACCAAATCCTTCGCCCATTAATTTCTTATGGGAAAACTTCAAACGATCATAACTCAGGAACCAAAGGTGCTACAGACTCGGGAGTGGATGGCGCGTGGCCTAATTCGGGGGGCTGAACACGCCAGTCATGAGTCTCTACGACCTTCCGTTCCCGAGATACGAAACTTTCAATGTTCAAAATGGGCGTAACTTTTGAACGGAAGGTCCCACCCACTTCAAACTTGCACCAATGGAAAGCCCATAGCGTTTAATGGGGGGGGGTAGGACTTGGTTTCAGGTCTCTAGGATGTTCCTATTTAGAGTTATTCCATCCCACCAAGGCGTCCAATGGTCTTACAAACCCCTATACCTTCTTCTAAACTATAACCCCATACCCCAAACCCTGCCTGATTAACCCCAATTATACTCCCCTGGATGACAGAGCCAAATGAGCCTAATTATTCCCATGGTAGAGCCAAGGTAATAGGAAAGGACAGGTTAATGGAAGGACAGGAAGAAAAAGGAAGAACAGGAATGCAGGGTTTTGCTAAATTAACAATAAATAAGGGACATAGATAACCAATTGGAAAAGGGAAATCGGGTTTAAAAACATACGGGAATTGAAAAGGGAAAACACCTGGAGGGAAGAAAGGGCATTTAATTAGATATTTCATTAAAAACATTGATCAAAACATGATTAAAAACAATTACTAACTCATGAATAATTTTATTAAGGGGCAATAGGATTAAAAACATAAATTCATGAAAAACATTATTTAAACATGATTAAAACTAATTAGTAATTCATATAAATAATTTCATTAACGGGCAATAGGATTAAAAACATAAGCTCATGAAAAACACTAAGTTAAAACAAGTTAAATATAACACTAAGAATTTCAATTTGGAAAAAGGTACAGATGGAAAGGGTAGAGTATAAAAGGGAGAAATACAGCATAGAGATCAGTTTGGCTGTAGCACTCGAAGGGGAAACATCTCCTCAACTAAAGCTAATTCATGCACACTTACCATGTATCCCCGGGCCTGAGGAAGACCTAATTAGGTCGAAACGTCGCCACCTAGAGGGATACAAAAATCAATATGATTAATCAATAATAAAAACAAATAATAAGCCCAAACAAAAATGTAATACGCCAAACCAAAAAATGTAAATAAACAAAAAAATAGAAACATATAAAAAGACAAAAAATAAATTCATACTTGATATAACAAAGGCTGCACTAAAGGTAAATAAACCTAAACTAAATTAAAATAATACTTTATATAACAAAGGCTGTACTAAGGTAAATAAACTTAGAAAAATATTAAAATTAAATTAAAATACAAATTAAATTATATATACGAGGTACATTATTAGCCGGTTGAAAGTAAAGGGTGGAGGATGGGAAAGAGGAAAGGAAACTAAGAAGGAGAAGTATAAAGGACAGTAGGGTTACTAAATTTAATAATAATATGTAAATTCATGAAGGGAAATAAAGGGAAGAAAGGTTAATAAATACCAATTACATAAAAACAATTAAAAACTATCTAAAAACCAAATTATTAAATTCATATCTATATAAATAAGTGGGCAGTAAGGTTAAAAACATAATTTCATGGATGATTATAAAGCTAAAAACTACAGTTAAAAAAGTCAAATATGACACTATACAAAGCTAAAAATTAAGTTAAAGCAAGTCAAACAAGACACTATACAAAGCTAAAAACTAAGTTAAAACAAGTCAAATATGACACTAAAAAATTCATTTGAAAAGGTATGTACGGGAAAGGGAGAGTATAAAAGAGAGAAACACAGAAAGAGATCAGTTTGGCTACAGCACTTGAAGGGGAAACATCTCCTCACTTGAAGCTAATTAATGCATACCTACCATGTATCCCCGGGACTGATGAAGACACATTCACAGTCGAAACGTTGCCACCTAGAGGGATACAATAACAAAAAAGATTAATCAACAAAAACAAGCCAAATAAGGAAATATAAATCAACAACAATATGCCAAACAAAAAACGTAAATAAACAAATAAATAGAAAAAACATAAAAAGACAAAAAATAAATTCATAATTGATATAACAAAGGCTGCATTAAAGGTAAATAAACCTAAATAAAAAATAATTTTATACTTTATGTAACTAAGGCTGAAATAAGGTAATTAAACCTAAAACAAAAACAAATTTATACTTGATATAACTAAGGCTACTCTAAATAAAGTCTATAAATAAAACCAAACAAGGAAAACTTAAAGCTACAGGGAGAGAGGGAGGGGTCAAGACCATGGGGTGGAGAGTGCATCGCTGGCGCCACTTTGGTGGCTGCCAGCCTTTTTCCCCTTACCTAACCCATTATGAAGATTGTGAAGTGTCTTTGTCAAACAGTGAGCAACAGAGCAGCAAAGGCCAATGATTCACCTTGAAGCAGGAAGTTCATGTAACTCACCAATACATGGTCCAATCATCCCCAGACTTTGCACATTTGATAATAGTATTTAAGATGTAGACATGCCAATATTATGTTAAAGTCAACATGAAATTACATTTTTCTTTACTTCTTAGAACAGCTCCTGTTGGCTTTTTGTTGAAGGGCGTGACTATTGTGTGGTGGCAAATATCAATGTGTCTCCAGGAAACAGGAAGTTGCTGTAACTCCACTGTACAGTGTCAAAACTGCCCAAGACTTCACATTTGATTGGAGTCCAGGCCTCATGTCAATATTCAGTTACAGTCAGAGCGCTGCCGAGTGGCAACAGGTAATGTGATTTTTTTATTGTTCTGTGTACTCTTTCTAACAGGTTGATCAGTTTTGTTCAGAAAAACCCTGTAGCCGTGATGTTGTGAACATTGCAGCTTCTCATTGGATGCCGTTGCTGTGGCACCTTGTTTGTCACCTTGAAAAGGGAAGCTGTTGTAACTCATCTGTACATTGTCAACTATTCCCCAAATCTGTGGATATGTCTTTAACTTCACTTCTTGACTTCATTTCACTTTTGAATTCTGTTTTTTAGCAGCTAGACACTGTGATGATTCATCTTTGAAAGCTGCATAGCATAAGGTGTACTTGTGGTTTGTTGTGTAGTTTGAGTTTGCTGACATCTGCTGGTGAAGAGTTCGGTGTAACCACTAAGGGATTAAACTGCAGATGGTGCCTACAGTATATCAATGAAATGAACACTCCAAAGAAATCATTTTACAGGCCTCTGGCAACACATTTTTTCTTTATTCAGAGTAAGATGTGTCAACATCCAGCATGACAAAAATTGTACAAAGTTCACAATTTATAAATGAAATATCACAGCAACTTGTGATCTCACACATTTATAGCAAAATTAAAATGTCAACAAATCCATGCTGTGTAGTACAAAAATAAATCAAACTTCGGTTCCACAGAGAGCACAATAGTTCATACAAAATCCTGTCATTGTTAATGGTCACTGAAAACCAGTCTCAAAATGAATTGGCTCAAATAAAATAATAAACTCTGATGAATTCACAATAATTTATATGAAAAATCAGCTTTCTAAATATGTGACGACCTTTGTGTGATCTCTATAGATAGTCACAGATAACTCTATTCAGGTTTGTTATTTATGTAGCAACATCAGATGAGCAGCCGGTTTGTGCTTTAAAATCCCTTTTCCCTTTTTATTGATAATGATAATTAATTCAAAAGCTGGTACTAGCTATTACTGTACTGAAGCATTACTATATTGGCAAAAAGCTGCAGACACGATGCTGTGGAAAAAGGCATATGCAGTCATGGATGATTGGTAGTAGAGTCCTGAACTAGGACATTAAAGTACAATAGATGGGAATCAATCAGGTGAACAACAAGCACCTTTTGCATTAGCTCTCAAAAAGGCAAATTCTGAACATGATCGCTAACAACTAGAACAACAGAATGCAGGGGTGCATACAGTCAGGCACACAGGCGTGACACTGGATTGTATCACCCCTTGATGGTCTTGTTCACCATTTCCTCTGCTTTTTTTTTTAAACCTTGACTTGATTGACTATTTAATCCTTTGTACAGTGATTAGATATAAAGTGCTGCTGGGGGATAACTTTATCTTCCTAAAACATAGCAAAAATGAAAGAACACTTCTGTTTACACTTGATAAAAGCCTACAGTATAACTGCTATGGTTATAATCAACCTTTCCTCTGATTTCAAGTCCCTGTTCTTCTTCTCCCAGTGGTACTAAATCCACACCTACAGTGGCTCCAAGCAGTTGGTTGCTCCAATCGTGTGCCAAAGAGGTCACCTGGAAAATTGCACGCTGCCGTACGTAAGGATAATATCTTCAAGGACAAGTGCAAATAGTCTACTGGCACGTAAGTGGGGACAGTGACCCTGTACGTCCCGCTGTCATACTCTATAAATACTCTTTACAAAACCCACTGAAACCCTCCTTTTAGGCTCTCGGGCACTGCTTTTAGTCTCTGTAAGAACATCAAAACATGGAAACGAAGGTGTCCCTGTGCAAAATCGTACAGAAAAAAGTGGAACTCAAACTTTCGCTTCTAAAACTCAATGTCCAGGTTCCCTCCTCTTTTTTAAAAAGACTTTTTGTATTAAAAGATTTGTATAAAAATCAATATTTTACATAGGCTATATTAAAAAGATTCATGTTACCCCGCTATGCTTATAAACAAGAAATTGCATATTCCCAACCATTTTTTTCCTTTGCAGAGTGCGTCCCATACCTACTATAAGCAAATTATTCACTTATTATATTGCTGAGACATTTCTTGATCCTCACAACACAAGTCTTGAAATTGAGCAGATTTGATACAAGAAAGGCTAGAATGCAGTCTCTATAGGTCATTGTCTTTACACATCATTTCTATTTGAGATTAGTTATGGATGAGCATGTGAACATGCATGCACCGCACAGATGTCTTTCTCTAGGAATTACTGGGCTCTCCTAGACAATGGGATTTCCACCATCAGGTTTCCGTGTAATGATGTTTACAATATAACTGTTCATACATACATTCATACATACATCAGGTCAGTTTCCTCTCCGGATTCATTTACAGCACCAATTAAAAATGCCCCCACCTACAGCTACACATCTTTTTTTCTTTTTTCATCAAAACAAAACACAAACATTTCTCAAGCATTAAAAAGAAGGCGAAGATGAAGGAAAAAATAAAAAACATCTAAAATCATCAAGTCCATAATCGTCCAGTGAAGAGAAAAATAAGTAGCTTCCTCTTTGCTAGTATTTTTTTTTTCATTTTTATTTCACTGTCCAGTTTTTTCATCTAAAATGCTTTGTCAAGCAATAAAAAGAATTCACGGTCTGTTATCATTAGCTTACTGTTCAGAAATATACACTAAAAATGTGCATACACGAGTAGCTAAAAACATTACATGACACTATGTCAGCTCATATGAAAACGTACAAAATGTGAATGTCCTCAAAAAGTATTTTGCCGGTTACTCATTTATGTCCTTCCTCAAAGCAAGGCCTGAAAAGAAAAGAACAAAAGAAATAAATAATCTCGAGGTCTTTCTAAGTATAATACCTCTTTTTTTGAATGAACAGAATTTAGAATATATAACATTATGTTTTACTGCACCGAACCAAAGAGATAAAACCATCACCGCCTGTTTTGCATGTGGATTTGATACACCACCCACACTTGATAGGGGAAAGAAAATCTCCCTTTGCTGAATGGCTACACTTGGATCCCTTGAACAGCTTGCTTGATGTTTTCCAACAAGGCTTTGTTTTCTGGGCTCTGGAACTGGTCTTGGTTCGTGTACATATCTGTTAGAGTGGTCACGTAGGCATCAAAGTTCTGCTCACTTATTGGCTCCTGTGGGACCAAAAGACACAAGATGGAGGCTATTAGAGAAAAACAGAGGTGAGGGAGGACTTAAGAAGTCCGCAAATCTTCTAACACACGTTAGTGATGGGAAGGGCAATTCTTTTTACTGTACTGAATCTCTAGAATCCGTTCATTTAAATGATTTGTTCAAAAGATTCGTTCACCGAATCATTCAGTGCTCTCCAACTGCCTGAACTGATAAACAGCCAGACGATCTGTCATTCAGTTCATGATTCAGCCCGGAGGTTCACGTTCACTTACTGAGGGACGGTGCGTTCACGGACTATAGTACACAATCATTCGCGGGAGACGCAGCGCTGCTTTGAGTGGTATACATGCACTAAGTCGATCTGTTCCCTATCGTAATCACCGATCAGCGCAGCCTCAGTTTGGAGGAGTAGAGAGCCGCTCCAGCCAGACGCTCAGCTTTGTACTGCAGTGAACGAGGTCCAGAGAAAAAGCGAAACAAACCACCTAAAACAAGGCTCACCTTAACAAATCTATAACAGTTCAAGTGTACGTTGTCTAGGTAAAATTCACACCGCTTTATATCACCGTCAGACTGCGCTTTCTTTTGGCACTACATTTTCTCAACCGCAGAACCCCTGTATCCCTACGCACTAGCGTAACTGGGCAACAGCTGATCTTTGAACGGCGAAATAATAGATTTGTTAAGGTGAGCCTTGTTTTAGGTGGTTTATTTAACTTTTTCTCTGGACCCCGTTCACTGCAGTACAAAGCTGAGCGTCTGGCTGGAGCGGCTCTCTACTCCTCCACACTGAGGCTGCGCTGATCGGTGAATATGGTAGGAAACAGACCGACTATAGATATGTACTTTATATGACCCCACTTCAAAAAACCCAAACTATCACTTTAACATGATACTACACGGATCTTAGCAACACAGCGCTAATTTTAGCAGTACGGTTACTGAACGAGAATCACGTCCTCAGCGACGCGAATCGTGAGAGAGTGACAGCGCGAATGTGATTCACGTCCTCAGCAGGACGTTTAATAAACGAACTGCTCACTCATGATTCGCGTTGCTGAGAATCACGTTCGCGAATGTGAGTGACTTTTACTGCGCAGTAAAATCACTTAACATGATGCTACACGGATGTTAGCAACACAGCGCTAATTTTAGCAGTATGGTTGCTGAACGTGAATCAACTCCTCTGCCCTGAGTGAGTGAGTGACACAGCGCCACTTTCAGCACAGTACGTGTACGAGAATCACGTCCTCAGCGACAGTTCTCTCTGTGTGCAGTAGGTTCGCGAATCATGAATGAATCACCGTGAATACGTGAATCACGTCCTCACAGTTCTCTGAGTGAGTCGCGGCAGTTCCACTCCCGGCCGGCATGCTCGCAGCTGAGCTCAACTGAACTGAGAAAGGAACGAATCAGTTCATGAAGTGATTCCATTCATCCGTTCATGCAAAAGATTTGTTCGTTCGAACGACATGTTCGCAACCGACACAACACTAACACACGTAAAGTTTCAAGAATAAATATAGCCATCACATTGATGACTGTATGTGGTTTATGGCAAGAAAAAACATGAAGTACAATGTATGGAAGCAAAGAAAGGTCATAATGATTTCAATTTATTTATAATAATTTATTTATTTAGGGTTAGGGTTATATTTAATTTAATTTATATTTTCTCAGTTTGGAGGAGTAGAGAGCCGCTCCAGCCAGACGCTCAACTTTGTACTGCAGTGAACGGGGTCCAGAGAAAAAGCGAAACAAACCACCTAAAACAAGGCTCACCTACAAAAATCTATAACAGTTAAGTGTACGTTGTAAAGGGAAAATTCACACCGCTTTACATCGCCGTCAGACCGGCCTTTCTTTTGGCACTACATTTTCTCAACCGTAGAACCTCCGTATCCCTACGCATTAGCGCAACTGGGCAACAAGTGATCTGCGAGCGGCGAAATACAGCGCGAGGCCCAGGGATTATCAAATATGCATAGGGATACGGAGAGTTAAGTTTCGTTTTTATCGAAAGTAAACCTCTTGTCCAGCAACTGGGCCTCGTGCTGTATTTCGCCGCTCGCAGATCACCTGTTGCCCAGTTGTGCTAAAGGCCCCCACACACTGTCCAGACGTCCAACTGCCTTATCCGACCACTCTCCGACCACTCTGTTGCCTCTCGTCTGACCCGTTCGGCACAAAAGTTGCATTGAAACACACCGCTTCGACGTGCTGCCTACTCCACAGCAGCGTGTACGTTCTGCGCTTGCGCGAGATGCAATAAGCGGGTGGCGCTTGTGTTGTGAGTTGTAAACGAGAGGCTTATACACGCAGCTCTCTTTACTTTCGATCAAAGCGAAACTTAACTTTCAGATAAGAACAGCTGCATGCTAAACATGCAGCTAGGCATTAGGCTACCATACGAACACAAATTAATTCGTCCTGAACGGACATAATAACAACTAGTCGCGTGCCAGTACTGCAAAGCATGAAAACGGGAAATGACGGAATGGAGTCCATTGAAAAAAGCAGCGCACACAGTATTTCGCCCTCCCACACACCCCGCTGATTCGCTAGCACACCGCCAATCAGAACGGCCATTCAGCTGGCACACAACCAATCAGAGAATCCAATGGCTCAGACGTCCCACAGCCCTCCTCCTCAGACTTCGCATGCTCAATTGGAGCAGACAACGTCCGCACGGCTCCGAAAGGTTCAGACGCAGCTGAACACACTAAACAGAAATATTCCCGACCTCGTCCGAGTCTCTCCAAACGCTTCAGACGTCCAACGGTTGGGCCGGTGTGTTGCTGCCTTAATGCGTAGGGATACAGAGGTTCTACGGTTGAGAAAATGTAGTGCCAAAAGAATGGCCGTTCTGACGGCGATATAAAGCGGTGTGAATTTTCCCTTTACAGTGTACACTTGAACTGTTATAGATTTGTTAAGGTGAGCCTTGTTTTAGGTGGTTTGTTTCGCTTTTTCTCTGGACTCCGTTCACTGCAGTACAAAGCTGAGTGTCTGGCTGGAGCAGCTCTCTACTCCTCCAAACTGAGGCTGCGCTGATCGGTGATTACGGCAGGAAACAGATCAACTATAGATGTACTTTATATGACCCCACTTCATAAAACCCGAACTATCCCTTTAAAGTCTTGGCTGTTGATTTTTATTTTTTACCAATTGTTAGGATCACTTTTAAAAGTGTTTCTATGTAATACTAATTTTGGGCACAAGAGGCTGAAGTGCACCACTCCCACATGTTATAAAAGGCATAAAAGCATATGCTCTTCCACGTGAATTTTAATTGCTCTAAACGCATGGTACAATTATTTTTATGTGAAAGACATGACACTGATGATTGGTTGATTACTAATTTTTCTCACTTGTCCCTCGCGGCTTCCATACAAACAATACTGTCAAGTTTTTTCGGAGAAGATCATTCAAAATACACGCATTTAGTAGTACTTACATTTCAACATTATGTATTAAGTTTAACAATTAGGTAATCAGTTGCCTTTCATGTCCTTTTATATCCTTATGGCCTTTTGTTGCTTCCACACAATTAACAACATTATAGAGGAAGAGAAATAGAACATTTAAGTACAGAGCATGAACAAAGCAATTTAAATGATATAAAACATTGACTTGCTTGCTGGTGCAACTGTAAGCGGCTGTTATTCCTTAGAGAAGGTTCTTTGTGTGCCAGTGGTTTCTATGGAAAGAAAGGAGGGACACATTTTTGTTAGATTGATTTGACTAAGTTGTAAAAGATACATATACACGCTAGGTGGCAGTATGTTATATCAAGCCACGTCAAGTAATTGACTGGAAAACTAGAAGTTGGTTATAGATGAAGACATACAAGATATGAAGACACAGATAGGCCCTGTTTAAATCTGGCATTTACATGTCTGAGTGGTCAGATCAGAAGTGGACAGCTCCGAATACCTCAGTTCACACCTGGCAGTGAAATGCGTCTCCACATGGGTTTTGAGTAACCATGCATGATTGAATCTCACTTCTCTGCTCCATATGCAAATAAACATAACATTGTTTGTGTTGCTGTTTTGAACCTGAATTTGATGAATTTATTTATGAGACAAGAGTTTGGAGTTCCTGCATATATCACAGAGAGTTGAGGCAGAGCAGCCGGATATCGTCAGACAGCATGTTTCATGTGTACTCCATCAAGGAAAATCCATTTTGCCTGGTGTTAGTCAATTCTTGCTGTTTCATATGTTAATATGACACCATTGGCACGTGAAAACTACATACTTTAACTTATTTAGAGAATGTCAGTTGAGTTGGCACACCTTCAATGTGTACACACTGTTCAACGAATGTTGCCTTATACGGCCCACCTAAAAGTGTGGTCTGGGCAATCGTATCTCAATGCCTCTTGGGTGCATTCACACTTGTACTTAACTGTACTACTAACTGTCCACTTGCACCCAAGATGCTTGCTAATGCCAGGTGGGCATAAACAGGGCCACAGAGCCAACCCAGCCCATGGTGTCCGAATGGCAGAAGGCATCATTTGTAAAATTCCAACAGCTTAAATTTATTTTACTCTAGTGTCACTGACCGTTTTTTTTTCTATCTGAACAATTGCTAAAATATAAAAGGAGGATATGATCATTAAAATGGCTTGCCACTAAGATGTGGATGCTCAACTGAAGAATAATCCTTTCTTTTGTCAATGAAAGTCAACTAATTCATTATGCAAGCAAATATGATGAATGGCAGTGTGAAGGACATATTACAGGATGAATTAGTGTGTGAAACGCTTAGCAAAAGAATGTAGCACTTTTTGCTTTATCTACAATAGTGGAGAAAAAAAATAAGACAGCAAATAGAATAAGGAGTTTGAAGCACATGGATATCCTGTCAAATAACTGGTTTTCATTCCTCAACAACTTCACAAAACACTTTACAATAAAACCTTAACTATCACACTTTTAAAGCATAGATACAACCTCAATATATGCTGCATATACTTTTGATTAACCTAAACATTTCTATGATTGGGCATTTTACAGTGGTAGCAATTCCAATCAAACGTCATTTCGCAACTCCCCCTCATTATTTAGAAAGACAAGCAATGTTCAACATTTTAGACTAAGCATGCACAATATACTGTGGTAAAATACACAAATAAATTAATAAGCTTGCTATAGTGCTATGGTTAGCTATATTCTGGAACTTGCCAGCTAGCCGTTCCTGGTGGCCCTTACCATATGAGGGAGCTGGACATTAGCTAAACTGTTAATCAGTGACTGGCTGAGGTTGGCCAGCTCATGCAGGAGAGATTCATTTTGCTGTTCAATCACCTTGTTTTCCTCCTCTATGGACTTCAGGTTGGACTCCATTGTTGTAATCTGAGGAAACGAGGCGTGGATGAAAGGATGTTACAGTAGAGCTTTGTATTCACAGATACAAAGATACACATCATGGCTGACTCAGTTATACATAAACACAGTTCAATTAATTTAGCAGACACGATGTGAATTACCTGTGTTCTAAGTTTGATCATGTCTGCTTCAACTTGTGAATTTGATTCACTTAAATCTTTGATTTCTTCATCCAGCTGTTTGATGTCCTCTTCGTGCTCCAGTCCTACAAAGCAGGTGGCAGGATTAGCACTAACATGTGACTACAAAGCCTCAGTCATAAAATTAGAGTAACTAAAAATTACACAATATGACTCTCTCGCTAAGTAAGAATTCTGCCGGTCACTGTCGGCACCTCTACAATAGAACTGGGGCAGGTCATCTTAGTTGATTAAGACTCCGCAATCTCACAGACAAATTCCACTGTGATCCTTTCACATCCCGCTTTGAGAAATTGAGATACAAGTCCAGGGTGAAGTGTTAGGAAAATAGATGCAGCACACAACTACAAGCTAGCTCAGATATTCCATGTCTGACTGTTGCCAAAAATCTCCTGATTATTCACACCCTGCCCTTGAATGGCAGTTTATACTCGGACAATGCCCACCACACACACACTAACGATTGGTTTATTATCTGAAATTGGCATTATGTTCAGCAAATCATTCCACATTTATGTTCTTGATTGGCTGTATTGTGTAGCTGAGTGGCAATTGTAGTTACCGTTGCTGGCACGTTGCTGCTTTATTGTAAGCATTTCCACTCCCGAGAGCCTGGCTTTCCTCATGGCGGAAGTGGCACGTGGACAACCTGACAGACTACAGGCAGCAAAAAGGAAAAGAAGCATTGTTTCTGTATATTACACACATACATTCACAATTATTCAACATGGTTTATAGACTGCTGAGTTTTATATGGGAAATATCTCATTAATGTCAGTGGTGTATCCCATAGAATGGCCATGTACCAGTGCAGCTTGACTGAATTTTGTGTTGCTTTAATTGTCAACCACAATGCACACGCTCTGCTTTGCCTTCCTTTTCTGCCTCTCTCTCCCTGTATGTGTTTGCGTTACTGAATTTCTTTGTCAGCTGTTTTTTTTTAGAAAGTTGCCTGAAAACCACTGTATAAGTAGGCCTGAATTTAATGGGAGAGGTCGCATCAAAATCAGTGCTTTTACAGGAGGCATGCACCATATTACCAGAGAACACCTCTCTCTGCCTCTGTGTCTCTCTGCAAAGCATGTGCAAATGTCAGTAGTTGGGAGGGGTAGAGCGCGGGCAGATCGTCCAAGCAGATGGCAACGTCCTCTTTCACAGATTAAAAAAAAGTAAGAAATGCTCAAACAGGTCGGCAACATTTTTTGGGTGACCTGGCCAAGACAAGTCTATGTATGAGAGAAATTGATGTCAGTATAAAGCAAATACGTCAAAATATGTTTCCTTGCTGAGCATTAGAAAAGAAGATTGATACCACTTTCATGTTTGTATGGTAAATACTGTATGTAGCCACAGCCAGGGGGGAAATGAGCTAGCCTGGCTCTATCCAAGTTAAGGAAAACCAACACTGAGTCTCTAAAGCTAACTAATGATCACATCACATCATGTTTATTTGATCCCTACAAAACCCAGAGTGTAGCAGTGCATCAACTCCTGTCACTGTTCACTGCTTTCCATCCTCTCATCTAAGTTTCAAGTCAGTGTAGAATGTTAAACTAAATCTGTTTTTAAGACGTTTTAGGTTTAGTGTACGGACCTGTTTTGCGCCTGTGGGGGATGGAATGCAGATTCCTGTTTCCCACTATTTCACTGCTCTACAAGACAGCTGGCACTAACATAAGCTGATATGCTGCAATGCCCCCCAAAAAGCAGGAAAGCAGAGGACTGCTAGCAAGTCAACACTATTTGTAAATAATGCAGGATATATATGAGTTCTGCACTGAGCTTTTTGTATGAGGAAGGAAATGCATTCAACAAATTTGTTAGACCTCAAAAATTCACCCCATGCTTTTTGTTGAGTCACATTGAATTAAACAAGACTTTAGTTTTGTTTGACCAAAAAAGGACAGGGCACCTTTACACAAGTACTTTATTAGCAACAACACACAGCCGAGTTCCCCACCTGCGATGTGTCAGGAAGCTGCCACTGACATGACCCGAGCCATCACAGCCTGGTGTGGGGCAGGACATGCCCTCTGTCTTGCCAGACTTCCATGTGAACTGGATGCCGTTTAGGTAGCCGTCCTTTTGTCTCTTGGCTGCTATGGGGCATCCTGATGCACTTCTGTGGGATGCATACTTCCCCGTTACATGTCCCTGACCATCACAACCTGGGACTGGACACCTGGGGAGACAGAATGAAATATTCTCAGAGAAGACTCACTCAACAGCTTATATCATTCTCTGTGGTTATCTTGCACCTTCATTCATTGAACAACCGTCTTTATTTGCATCATTTACACTTCAAATGTTCAAATTATTGGAGATATCATCCTGTTTTCCATCAAACAGCTACCTGCTGAGGCTTAGCAGCTGCTCGCTGGTATACACTACAGTCTGTTTGCCTTCTGAGTAGTAAAGCAGTATATACTGTTTGAGTGAATACCATCTGTCTGTTCCCCCTCTATACCTTTTGCTATCATATGAACAAAGATACCATCATCTTATTGAAAGCTGACCCCGTGGCAGCCTTATCACATTTTTGGAATGCTGACAGTGCATCAACAGTGGTGCTAACCAGATGCATTATGGCAATGAAATATTCCATATGTCATACCTCATAAAATGGATTATGGCTAAAGCTTGCTACATTTGTCAAAGTATCAGTTCTATCTGCATATAACAGCAACCCGGCTTTAGTTGAACTTTGTGGTATTTTGACGGAAAAGAAAAGATACAGTGGATATTGTGTGCACTACTGTCTGCCACAGTGTCTTTTTCTGTGGTATTTGAGATATTTCCCTTTATAAATTCAGGTCACAAGTCAAAGAAATTTGCTTAACTAATCCATTCATCCACATCTCCTTAACTTTGTTAACTATGTTCGGACCGAGTTACACTCTGTCAACAATTCCACACTGAACTTTCAACACAAATTGTCCTTCCTCAGTTTCTGTCTCTACAGCCTTAAACGTATGAACATCCCTTATTATCTCTTAATATTTTGTTTTCTGGAAACTTACTACATATGCGTAAGATATTTACCACATTCTATCAAAATAATTTTTGAAAAAAAAAGTACAAATTTGAGATATTTCTGCCACAGCAGTTTCATATAAGATCGATCCTTACTTCTAACATTGTTGTTTAACATTACTAGTGCAGTGCCCGTAGGAAATATGTGTTCCTATAGAAAAGTGGGAGGTTAAGAAGCATTTTCATTGATGGCCAAATGAGGCTGTTTGAAGGTGGAAAGTCAGGGATATTTAGGTTTATTGTGAAATCTGATATTCCAGGGTATAATTGGCCGTTTGTGACTATTTTTTGATTTTGCCATTACATTTCACCTTAAAACTATTTACTTGGTGTGATTATTTTCAGCACAACCTCACATGTGTGACTGTACAGTTATTTTTTCATTTTGACATATTGTACTGACACAATGGACCTAAAATAACAAAAAAACATAAAGTACGAGTAGAAAAAGTTATTTTTTACTATGAAACGCAAATATGTTTAACAAACCATTTTTTATGACTTATAATGCAAATATAAATTGTTGTTTGCTGAATAAGTGCATACATTATAAAAATTTACAAAGTTCTGTGTAACTATTTACATTTAAATGCAGGCAATGCTCAGGTCTGCCTGAGCTCCTTTCAGCTGAATGAAGAGCTGCACTGCCTGCTCCACATTCAGCTTCTTCTGTTTTGACTCATTAAACAAAAAACCGACTCCACTACACACTAAACACACGCCACCAAACACTACATAACACACTTACTATACAATCCAAGCACGCTAAATGTCACAAATCTCTCAATTCTCAATATCGCTGTCAGTACACCGACCGTCGTTGCCTGTCAATCATCCGCCGACGTCCCCCCCACAACTTCCTGTTCCTCTACAACCAAACTTGCTGCTTGAACACTTTTGTGACAAAAGCCCTTTTTTTGCCGTTTCTTCTGCACCACACACAAAGCAAACGTGGCGGCTATGTTCGCGAAAAAGCGTGACGGACATTATTTACCCTAAGTCCGGTTTTAGACAGGTCGGTGCGTCCGGTCCGTCAGCTCGGGAGTTGGGTCGTGTAGGTTAGCTAGCGGCTAGCAGCTAGCTACACACGAACATCCACAGATTCTGATTCCACTTTGTTGTTCGGGCGTCTCCTCATCTCCTCAGACCCGAACAGACCGGTCCGGTCTCGTTTAGTCTCATTAATCCACAACAGTCAGTTTAGATGCACAGAACAGAACGTGACCGAACCGCCGGCTAACTCCTGGCCCAGCTCGCGCCGCTGCAGGTATAAATCCGCTCTCCTCAGACCCGCACAGACACGGTCCGGTCTCGTTTAGTTTCATTAATCCACAACAGTCAGTTTAGATGCACAGAACAGAACGGGACCCAACCGCCAGCTAACTCCCGGTCCAGCTCACGCTGCCGATGGTATACATCCGCTTGTTTCTTAATGTGTGTCGTAGGCTTGAGCTCTGCAGTGACTGGCTCTAATGCGCATGTCACTGTGATAGCTCTGGTGGACTATGCTCCAGAATGTGTAAAGCATTTATGAAATAATTTATTCACGGTATCATTGCAGTCCAAACAAATGCGAAGTCGCACACCACGGAACCAAACGGCAGCCATGTTGAAACTCTCAGGGCAGTCTGATCCTGATCCGCAGAGATATTTGGCACACACACACACACACACACACACACACACACACATACACACACACAGACAGACAGAGATTCCTTGCTTTTATAGAGAGATGAAGCTGTGTGACAAAAATAGACAATCCACAGCAGAGATGTATTTCATCGTTCAATGTCGAGATTCAGTTCCCATCAGTCAGTTCGGCAGGAAGAATCGTTCATATCGTTTGTTTGTTCGTTCGTTCGTTCGTTCAGTCGCGTTTCCGGTACAACGTCGTTTAGCGGTCATGTAGCGATTATGTAATGCACAGTTCTCAGCTCCTCGTTCTCAAACGATCGTGCTAACGGTCAACTGTAGTTCAAGGCAAATACATAGCTGCAACTTCATGATTATGTGTACTTTCAGACAACACAACAGTGGATAATGTGTATATTCACCTTGACATTAAATTGACATGTATTGAAGGTAAGCCAAGGGTGACTGACTGACTGACTAACGATGAGCTACGAACAAAATGAAGTGTTTTTTCATGGAAATGGTTGCTATGCTTTCCTGTTTCTCATTGGCTAAAATATGACAACAGTGTCCTAGACTCAGCATATGATTGGCTGGCTCTCAGTTCTCTTCACCACTCTGATAACTAAACAGTGAGCAACACAGTGACTGTCTTTGAGAACAAAAGAACGAACAAGAGAGAAGTGAAACATGGAATCAGGTCAGTTCGTTCGCGTTAAAGAGTCATTCCTTCGAACTGATTTGTTCGCAAATGATCTATCTTTAATCCAGTGTGTTTATCTGCAGAAGTACTGATCACAGATGTTAAAGTTTGTTGTTCTGTGGTCTTTGTATAGATCTCTAGCAGTATGCATGACAGTGGGATGCCACTACTTTTAGTACTGAGTTGTTTTTTCTTAAAAAAAACTTGAAACAAAATTTGACAAGAACACAACTTCCTCAGTTCACTATAGGGCAAGTTATAGGTAATAGCATGACTTCAGGCTTATTGATGTCAATTATAAAGCTGGAAAAATAAAAAGTACAGCTTGAAATTCAAACTTTCTGCGGTAAAATATGCAGAGGAAAACTCGGGAGTCAGAGATTGGTGAAAAAATAAAACGGAGCTGTCCGAGGATGACAGCAGCAGGGCCACGCTGCCTGGTGGAGGGAGGAAGAAGGCTAGCGACAATCGAGTAGGTTTGATTTTGAGATTGGTGGGGACACAAAAGTGCTCCAAGGCAGCACTTCTGAAAGTTGACATTTTTTTACATTTGCAATCATAATTTCACGTCATGGAGATGTTATAGGTTAAAGCAACTAATGAAAGACAAGGAGGCAACTTCGAAGGGTTCTCATCTTTACTCTTTAGTGCAGGGCTGTAGGGCTGTAGTGCAACTGTGCATCATACTGTTTATTAATATAGCCCTCTGTCCATCAACAACATCGGAAATATATAAATGACAACTGTATAGCAACTACTGTAAACACATACACACTAGTAATACATGATGAGGCCTCTCATGAACACCAGACTTGATATGAAGCTCTGATTTTAAAGCCACATGGGTGAAGCACTGCTATTCAGATCATCACACTAGTATTTGTCACAGTGCTGAATCTCATGACTAACATATCCATCATAAATTTTAACGTCACCTGTGAATTTCCAGCCTCTTTCAGCTTCTCCTCCTACATCTCCTCCAGCTTTTCCTCCTCTATCTCCACCTGTCTCTCTTCCTTCATCTGCTCCAGCTTCTCCTCCTCTATCTCCTCCAGCCTCTCTTCCTTCATCTGCTCCAGCCTCTCCTTCTCTACCTCCTCTTGCCTCTCTTCCTCTACCTTCTCTGGCCTCTCCTCCTCCTTCTCCTCGAGCCTCTCTGCTGTCTGTCACCTTACAAAAATATGTTGATGCATGACATATGAACAGATACATTAGGGATACAATGATCATAGAGCTTGATGGTACAGTTATTGCCTGAGCAAAAAGGCTTTTACTAAACATTAATATTACTTAATATTAATTAATTATATTTTATAATTATAAAATCACATGATCATCTAAAATGTCAGGTTTTATTGTATTTCCACCACAAAGTTTCTTCATTTGTGTTTTTAAACCGTTGCTCACTTCCACACAAATACATGAAAATAAGAGTTAAAATTAACTCTTGGCCTTAAATATTCTCTTTCACTCAATATATGTATTGTTGATCCTCTACCTACACACCCTCGAAGTAACTTACACTGTGACTCCTAAAGAAGTCTCTTATATCCAGTTTTCTTTTCTTAGACATCCTTCATATCGTATACAGCACACACGCACGCACACACATACATGCACTGTCTCTCGTTTGGTCCAACTAGCAGGCTGCATGTAGCTTTTACAAGCAGAAGGAGTGACAGCGGGACAACCCGGCTCATCCAGATGACCCCCCTGCCACTCCTCCTCGCCCGGTGACGACGCCCGCTGCTCCTCTTCCCCAGATGATGACGCCCGCTGCTCCTCTTCCCCAGATGATGACGCCCACTGCTCCTCTTCCTCAGATGACGACGCCCGCTGCTCCTCTTCCCCAGATGAAGACGCCCGCTGCTCCTCTTCCCCAGATGACGACGCCTCCAGCTCCTCTTCCCCAGATGACGACGCCTCCAGCTCCTCTTCCCCAGATGACGATGCCTCCAGCTCCGCTTCCCCAGATGCAGACGCCTGCTGCTCCTCCTTGCTCGGCGGTGACGCCGGCCGACCAAGATAACCTTCCTCGCTCGGGTCTGAACCAGCGGCTCCCATTCTGGTCCAAGACCTCCACCTCGCGGCGCCGGATTCTGAGAGATGCCGTCATGCGGTGCTCCGGGGCTCTTCCTCACACCAAGCCGGCTACTGATGCCATCCCGAGGGACGTAGCGACTACACGGCCACAGCACTCCCCTGCTCGGTCACAGAGTACTGAAAGCTCACAGCCATCGTCCCCTCGTCCTCTCTTCACTCCTACCACACTAATCATTGGAGACTCAATCACAAGGAAAATTCGCTTTTTCAACGCAGCCACACGCTGCTTTCCTGGAGCCACAGTGCCGGTTATCCTTGATAAGCTTCCCGTCCTACTATGCTCTCTCCCATCATCTATCAACCAAGTAATAGTTCATGTCGGATCCAACGACACGGCTCGTCGGCGCTCGGAGCTGACTAAAAAGGTCTGGCTCAGCGGACCTCTCCCAACTCTCGGCCGTGGAGATGGGCGTTTCTCCAGAATCGTCAGTCTTAACTCCTGGCTTCAGTCCACCTGCAGAATCCACAACATTGGTTTCATCGACAATTTCAACCTCTTCTGGAACCGTCCTTCCCTTTTCCGTACCACCGGACTTCACCCGAACAGTCCCGGTAGCACAGTATTAGCAGCTAACATCCAGCATGCTATCCAGACCGCTGCTCCGCGTGATTGACAGCTAACCTGTCCCGCCCCCCACCTGGAGCCTCCTTCTTCTTCTTCTCCTCAACCTACTCTTGCAGCACACAGCACTGTGTCTCTCAGCAGCTCCCCCTGGGAGCCAACCCAGGTACTGACACTCTCCATGGCTCAGTGCCCCTACCATGGCCCACTGTCTCCTACTGGCTGCCATAAAAGTACTTCCACTGCTGTGATCAACTCGATTCCAATTTCCGTTGTTATTTCACATCGCAAATGAATACACCTGCACAGGCGTAGTCGAACTGTTGATCACACTGTGCTTGATATTCCAGCCAGATCAGCTAGCACCAAACCTCACACCAGTAATCTAACCTTTGGGTTATTTAACATCCGCTCACTGACCAACAAGGGACCTCTGCTCTTTGATCTACTGAATGACTGTAAATTTGATTTCTTTTGCCTGACTGAGACATGGCAGCAGCCTAATGATTTTTCACACCTTAATCAAACTATTCCTCCTGGTTTTGTCTACTTATCAAAACCTTGTACCTCTGGCAGACGGGGTGGCCTGGCGATACTATACAATCAAATATGGAAAGTGTCCTTCATCACAGTGCCTGTTTATCCCTCATTTAAGTCCATTGCTCTACAAATCAAGGGCCCAACTCCCACTATTCTAGCCACTATCTATTGACCACCCAAGCCGAATAACGCCTTCCTACAGGATTTCTCAGCCTTCCTAACAACCCTATGCTCAGTGTCCCCAAACTTAATATTGCTAGGTGATTTTAATATCCACTGGGATAGCACCAACAATATTTTTACAAAGGACTTTACCTCATGCCTTGACAACTTTGGACTACAGCAACATATTGACTTTCCAACACACTCCAAAGGACACATTCTTGACCTAATCTGCTGCTCTGGTGTAACCCCCCTAAACTGTTCTGCTGCAGATTTGCCCATCTCAGATCACAAGCTAATATCCTTTGATGTCATGCTAAGATTATCCAGGACAAACATGCCTCGCTCTATGTCTTTTCGAAACATCAAAGATATTGACTTGTCAGCCCTCTCT